>SOPF01021299.1:0-22161 GCA_012979155.1 Hypericum perforatum
TTTACTCCGTGGCAGTTGGCATGCCTAATTTTCGGGGCGTGACAGTAGTAGTCAGCGGGTGCGTACGGTGTTCCCTTTGACTACGAAACTATACCTTAAGGCTTAGTCCCTAAGGACAATGGGAGAGGACGCACCTTCCTATAGGGTCCTCATCTTCCACGTCACTCGATCCATATTCTCCTTGTCGACAAAATTCCTCGAGAACCATTTTTTTTAAAAATCAGAACCATTTTACTTAGTACTCCATTATCAGATTTATAGCCTTGTTTGTTTCACCCAAAAATATATTTAGTGAAAAAATGACTTCCCATGTCTATTTTTAAAAAAAATTATTTGACTGATTAAATTTTGAGTAAGATAATACTTTTAAAAATTGACAAAAAGAACGTTGGTAATAAATATTTAATATTGTTGTATTTTCAAAAGATAATCACATCTTACCTAGATTTTCAAGAGTTGATAAGTTGACTCTTATTTTTAGCGAAAATAGAAAAACTGATTATGAGTGGTATAAATTCGATACTATCTAGAACCATCGGTTTATGCCAAGTCATTTTAATTAAACAAAAAATAATAGTTCAAATTCGAATCCTCTCAATTAGAACTAGTCTATCATCGATTAACTGAAATATTTGTTACTTAACTTGTAATGTAATCAATTGATAAAGGGAAATGATCGCTTGGCACTTGCCCATTAAATAATACCCATACATAGAAGTTGGCAACTTCCCATGCAACTTCGAGGAAGCAAACCTTTTCAGATTGAGAAATGGCAGCGAACCTTATGCCACCCAGCAAAACGAAACAGCCTTCCCAGTCAATTGCAATTTCTCCCCATCTCTTTCTTATCTGTACCTTCGTTGTCATTAATAATTCTCTAAACCACCTCTCATCCTCATCAAAAATTAATCAACCAGGTGAGTATCCATATATTGAACAGTATAAAAAAGGACTCATTCATTGTAAATACATACACCAACCCTTCTCCTAGCTGGCCTTCTGACACTAGAGGTTGCAATTAGAATTTAGATTAGATAGCCAAGTATGGGGTCAAGAAACATTAAGGTGGTGTTCGAGGACTTCTTCCCGGTAATGGCGGAGAAACTGGGCGCTGAAGGGTTCATGAGAGAGCTCTCCAATGGCTTCAGCTTGTTGATGGACCGCGAAAAGGGCGTGATCACGTTCGAAAGCTTGAAAATTAATGCGAAATCGCTCGGGTTAGAGGACATGGGCGACGATGAACTGAGGAGCATGTTAAGAGAAGGTGACGTTGATGGAGATGGAGCTCTTGATGAGATGGAATTCTGCACGTTGATGTTTAGGCTCAGCCCTGGGTTGATGAGCATTTCTAGACGACTGTTGCTGGATGCCATTGCAGACGATATATGATTTAGGTTGGTCAGTCGCTTTAGATAGTTTAATGTTATGATTTTCCGTGTAATGCTGTTGTTTTATTTATAAAGTTTGGACCAAAATATATATTATAAGACTATAAGAGATTGTGTATATATATATATATATATATATATATATACACAATCTCTTATAGTCTTATAATATATTTGTGTATATATATATATATACCCCTTCTCATTGCATGCTAAAGCTAAACTTATATCAAATCAAGTTAATACTAAATGGTTTCAACCATGAATTATAAAAATTGGAATACGCAGGCATGCTCGGTCTTCTCCTGATTGAAATTTATATAGTATATTAAAAGCTACAATCGGAGATCTTACTGTATTACAAAGTATAGAAAACATTCCGTTTAGGAGGAGGAAAATAATGAATTATTCCGTTAATGTGTTTTAGTGGTCTGTCCCGGGTACTTGGGCCTGCTTTATTTTTTTTGTTCTATGTTGGGCTTTTCTTCGGGAAAGATTTGCATCTTGGGAAATTTCGGACTTGGCAAATATTCAATTAGATTTAGTTAGAATCTTCTTCAGAAGATCAATTACTGGAAACTATATTATTAAAAGTGTCATGTCTTAAAATATGGTTTCAATGTTCAGTTCTAAACATTGAAAGTAAAAAAAATGTCACCAAGCAAGAAGATAATTGATTTGGACCTTTTTTATTGAATCAAGACAGGATGAGGCCCACCTTTCAAAAATAAAAGAATCGGATGAGGTCCTCTTACCCAAACGAAAGGGACACATCAAAACAAAGAAACGCAACATTCGCAACTAACATAGTTACACTCTTCAAACAAAACGTTTGCACTATTTTTTAAACTATATTCGAAAACTAAATTTTGAAATGAGTCTAAAATATTGTTCAAATCTTATGAACTACAAAATAGTCAAGAATATTGTACGGGGAGGTGAATGTCATTGTCAATTACCAAATATAGACTAAAGAATAGACCTTCTTCTCAATAGAACAGGACAAAAATAGAAGTAAAAAATGACAACAATGACTTGAGAGTACCACATTAGAAGATTAAATGCTAACCACATATCTTGGAAATGGCACTACACCATAAAAGGTGCAACTTCCAAATTGTTGATTGGGGATTGAGACTAATGGTGTGAAAAGCAAATGGCAGCCACCGGTTAATTAGTATGAAAATAAAGTTATAATCCCAACTTGCACCTGCACGTGTCCCAAATATTGTTTTATTTTCCCAATCCAATTCTATAAGTGGACTATAGTCATAAAAATTCAAAATTGTAACTACTGCTAAATTAATTAAATAAAGTTGATATTTCATTCAATAATCATTAGTAAGTTGTCATATTACGGATAACAAAATTTTTATAGTCGAGTACAACTAGACATTAAAATTGGTATGATTTGAGATTTTTTGAAAAATTTTGTCACTTCGCAAAGATTTTAACTAAATTAAATTTTGATTAGTTAACTCACCTGATGTTACCTGATTGGGGAAAACCGGAGAAATACTAAAACCCAAGCCAATAGAAGGTATTGGAGCAAGACAACTCTCACACAGCTTGAAATGGAGAATTTTCTAAGTTCCCCTAGCAGCCAATAGTCTTTTATATTTCTCCTCCTTCCATTACCAAGCAAGGAACACAAAAGACCCTTTCTTCATAATTAGAACAATGAGCTGGAGGTGTGATCTATGTAATTCCCAGGCAACCATTTCCTGTGAATCAGACCAAGCGAAGCTCTGTTGGGAGTGTGATTCGAGAGTCCATGGAGCCAACTTTCTGGTGGCCAAGCACACAAGGACTCTCCTTTGCCACCTCTGCAAGTCTCCCACTCCATGGACTGGGTCAGGTCCTAGGCTCACCCCAATTGTCACCTCTTGTGGCAACTGCGAGAGGAGCGATCGCGGAGGGAATGAGGAAGACGAAGAAGGCGACAGTGACGATGAAGATGAGATGAATGATGATGAGGAGGACGAGGAGGAGAACCAAGTTGTTCCATGGGGTGATAATTACTTATCTGCAAGTACTAGTGCTTCTTCTTCTTCTTCTTCTGGTTCTTTGAAGGGGCCTAATTCACAGATTTCAGGTTCTGATCAGGAAAGCTCGAGTAGGTTTTTTGATGGGTACCCTATAATCTGTCTACCAAAAAGAGGGAGCCCATTTAAGTAATTAAATTTCTGAAATGTTGGATATTGGTTTCTTGTTATTTAATGATCAGGTACCTCAAAATTTTAGCAGTGATTTTTTGTTTCTCTTTGGCTAATTTTAATCTTGTTCTGCAATTTCTTGGTGATCTGCTTCCGTTCTTAGGATTTTGTTTTGGTACATAAAACAAGGAATCAGTGGGCCAGATGCTTTGGAAAATGTTGGTTCAAAGTGCAACCTTTTTTCCCTCCTATTTCACCAAAATAAAAGTGCAACCTTTTTAGGAAATTAAAGGAACAAAATCAAAACACAATTTCTTTTCGTGCACTAATTTTTTTTAATTGATATCTAGAATTTTAATTTTTGTAAATAAAAATTTTTGAAAAAAAACATACGAGCGATAGAAAACCTATTCATCTTATAAGATCTGCTAACTTGATGTGCTTTGTTTTATGAACACAATTTCGAGTGCCATTTAAATAAGCTAGTACCAACAAAGTTGAATTATTCGATTTCCGGTTTCCATTTTGAGCCCCATGTTCAGGTGGCTCCTGTCCCTACATAAGAGGATCGTTTGTGGGTATTATTACAAGTTCTCACTCCTCCCTCACAAACAATGCTTTTGATTCTTTGTCTTTATTATATTTTCTTTTAATATCCTCTGAGAATTGAAAATAGAAAGTCTTCCCAATTAATTTCAGTGATCGGTGTTTATTAAAATATGAAACTCAAATAGATTACGAAAAATAATTAGCTCAATTTTGAGTTGAATTTTGATTTTCCATATATGTGATGCAATCCAAATAATATTTTTTGAGATTTTACGGAATATAACTCGTGGGGAGTAAACGATCGTAAAAGTTATGACCGATCAGTTGGAAAAACTTATGTTGGCAGGTAGCAACTGGACTGGAATTAAGCTAAAAAAACTATAAAACATTAATTAATGTGCTACGTGTTTATGATTATAATTTTGATTGTGATTTGCTCACCGACACCTCCATGTGATCACAACGAGCCCCCGATCAATATTCTTATCGTCGGTGACGATACCGATAGAAATTCCAAGTTCTAGAGCGTCAAGATTGTTAAATTCTTTTTGAGCTCAAAACTATATTAATAAAATAACCACTAATACTGATTCTGAATATTACGAATACCATAAGTTAAGAAATGACATGTATTTTAATGAGGGTTCCCTAATTAATTAAGGGATATATTTTTTCCTGATCTTTACTAGGGACGAATAACCAAGGATGACAATCATTAATCATCTCATCGACTCTTACCTCAGGTAGGCTTACTCAGGTGGTAATGATAAAAGGAATTAATCTAAGGATTATCCCGATCCAGTATATTTTAATATTTCGACTGCTGATCGGATCTGGATATGGATCTCGAAACAAATTCGTAATTTTCCGAGGTAAATATGTGAAATTGTACTTATTTATAAAGAGAGATCAAAAGAGCTGGAAAAATATACCAGCGCTCATCGAGCAGCATACAAAGAGCAGAGAAAACAAGGAACAAGCGCCACCAAACTTTCTCAAATTACATCAACCTGCCGTCTCCAGACACCTTGACGAGAGGCTTTCTCCATTCCTGCATAAGAGGCAACAAATTTTTAGGTATTCATAGTGGACACAGGCATATGCAGCAGGTATCCAGCGACGCGGTAATCGCAGCAACGGGTCACAAGAACAACCCAACAACGGGAAAAACGAATAGTGCTTTTGCACAGATAGCACTGATCGCAACCATAATGGTGCCGGAAAAATATGAACTCGAGCGGAATTTAGTAGACATCCACACATAAAAATTCCCTAGTATTGTACCAGATGGTAGTCTGTTATCCGCACAATATTAGCTAACATTCCCAACAAAAGATGGTTGAACTTGCAATGTATTTATGTCATGCAAAGGGTGGTCCAATACCACAATGAACAATATTTGTTTCTTCACCAGATTGTGAAGATGCTTTTTCCTCCTAAAAGCCACAGAAAGCAAAACAAAACTCCAGGTAATAGCAGGCAATCAACAAGTACGTTATCAAAGAACAAAATAAAAAAACCTCGCTACAACTGAAGCATCACAAAAATGACCATTTACTACAAAGCCGACAGTAAACAATGTCAAACCTCGCCACCTCAATGGCCATAGCAACCCAACTTCTTTTTCTGTTAACATGGTTAAGACATCACAACATGTATTGTTTTTCCTAGTTACTAGTTGCAAATACTCCGCTAATCCCCGCCTGACGGATATATCCTGTACCATCCTAAAAAGAACCCGCAAAAACCCGTGCATAGATTGTACTTCAATTATCCACAAACTTAAAACCAGTGTCATTGATGACAACTATAACCTCATTGTCCGACCGGGTTCAGATCCTAGAAACATTTACTTCAAAGAAAGGATAAGCAAAGGCCCTTGTCCTGACCTGATCATTGATCATAACTACTTATCAGAGGCATCATGGAACCCTCTCCTCCTCCACCCGAGTCGCGGGCTCCTGGTCCGCCACGCCCTCCTTCTCCTCAGGAAACCTAACAACGATAACAGGGCAAACACAGTGGTGAACACAATAATCACTCACACTCCCAAGCCTACCCTTACTGGCCTTCTTCGAAGCCCCGAACCCACGGCTCCCCATCACCAGAGCCGAGAGTCCCAGCCTCTCCACCTCCAAACACAGCCTCTCCTTCATGTCGTGATCCTTCACTATGTGTATCTTGAACGGCACCTTCTCCTCCACCAGCGGCCGTGCCACGTCGTTCGCCTTCGTATTCGTGAACTCGTCGAATTCCTCCTCCATTTTCTGCTGCGACGCCGGCGAGGGGCGCGGCCGGGGGATCGGGGAGGAGTCCGGCGTCGGCGGGGAATGTTCTTCGCCAGAGGCGAAGTCGGGGGCGAGGGAGAGGTCCATGGATCCCCAGTCGGCGCCGTAGAGGACGGATGTCGGCCGGACGTGGAGGAGGATGACGGCGTCTCCCGGCCGGAGGTAGTTCTGGACTGCCCACCGGACGGCGTAGGCGCTCTCGTCGCTGAGATCAACCGCGATCCCGATCCGCCGCTGGGCGCTGGACATCGGCGTGCTGACTTGGAACCGCGGGGACGAGGTGACGGCGTCCGCCGGAGACGGGGACTTCTTCCGCGACGGTGACTTCATCTCGGACCGAAGTTTCTCTGTCTTATCGAAACTGGATTGGAAATGGAAAAAGCGGATAAATAAATAAAGTTTTCCTTTTATCTTCTTCTTCTTTCTTTTCTAAATGTTTCCTTTGGAGCGATCAAAGGGTTAGAGGATGGAAGGGGAAGAGTAAGAGAAGGGACAAGCTGAAGTGAGGGAGGCGGTGACACGTGGTCGGAAAGTGTCAGCACCGGCACGGGAAAAAGGCGAATATGTTACTATTTTTTTAAATATAGGTATCAGATACATACTACTTAATCAATTAATTCCGATTTCCAAAAAAAAAAAATCAGATGCTTATCAGACAAAATATTTGTAAATATTCAATATTCTAATTCTTAAAAAAAATTATATGCGAATCTGCGACCTTTTAACTATAACATTGTTCCTAGCGTTTATCGGATAATGATTATGTTTTGCTTGTGTACGAAAGAGATAAATATAAGATACGTCGTTTGCAGAAATACAAGTAATATCTTTTCTGTCTTCTATATATTATTTTTTGGTGTGGTGTCTTTCTGTATATGTGTAGTAGAAGTTGCTGTAAGAATATCCGCATCAATTCGGAGGTATTTTTTTGTTACAGTTTGTTTATGTGAGTTCGTGTTGTTATACTCAATTAATCTTTTATACTAGTTGGGAGCATTGCCTCCACTACATTACTTTCACATTAGTTATTTTTATTTATAGAGCGAAATGAAATTCTCTACTATGAGCATGTGTATCAACCTCATAAAGTTTGCTAGTAAATCAGTGCGTTCAGAAGAATTTGCATAGTTGTCAGCACTACTACTGATGATGAGTCTATCGTAAGGAAATTCTTCTAGTGTTTAAAGGTCATATTTATTCGTTCTTCCTTCACGTCATATTATGTAGTATGATACTTGCTATCATAATTTTTTCAATAAATGTCTAATTCTATAAAAGACATGAATTTTTTATGAATGCAAAACGAGATTTAAGAATTTCAAATGCTCTCTCCACATCCTTTTTACATCCCTCTAGATGTTCAGCAAACATCTTGAACTTCAGGATTGTTGGAGGTGTAATTGACTTAACAAAGGTAGTTCATTGTGAATAAATCACGGTGAGATAATATAACAATTCTCTACGTATGCTTTTATTGACGGTGTAGCTTACTTTAGGTACACGGCCTTCCAATGCATTAGCAATACATTGATATCATTGCACGTACATCATGCTCTAAAGAAGGCGTGTGATATCCATAAATCATATGAAGCAACCACTTTCAATATGATTGTTGCCTTCCCACTTATTTCAGCATATTTTCGAGCCCATGTAGATAGAAACATCTTTCATTCTAAGTACGTACAATCAATGCTACTTACCATGCTTGGGAAACTGCATTTTTCTTTAGTATATTTATGTAATGCTAACAACCCAAATTTACTATCCATATTTTTCTTTTGCTGAAAATATGGATCAATAGTTCTTACCGTCTCCATTATTAGAAGGAAGAAAGATCTCCGCATGTGAAACCTATGCAAAAATATAACATCATTATATGTTAGCGTGTCGACAAAATAGTTTTTCACCAAGTGGTCATCACCAACGCTACCATCTCTATTAATAGTATGCCTTCAAAGTGGAGTAAGATGTTCTTGCCTAGCACGATTGACATACTTTTTTTAAATGCCCCCATAAACACAAAGATGGGCATTAGTTTAGAAATAGAATCTAAACTAGAATTAGAATATGATTCAAAACTTTGGTAAATAAAATCCATATTAGAAAAATATAAGAAATAGAATCATAGAAAATTGAGAGAATTATAAAAAAGATGAAAAGAGTGATCTTGAATTGATGAGAAAAAACAAAACAAGAATAATTTCTATTTATAGAATTTTGAAATGATTGTTGGTTGTAAAAAATTTTAAAAAAATTTGAACCACATCAGTTGGATTATTGAATACAAATAATTTTATAAAATTATTAACAACATAAAAAAATTATTCAAAAAAATTGGTGAAAATGGTATAAGGAAGTTTTTTAAAAACAAATTTCCAAAAATATTATTTTTATAAAAATACGACATCGACTATTCAAGACACGGCATACAGACGAGGGTGCTAATAGGGTGGGGTCGTGTTATGTCTTACTAACACATAGGGGGCACCTATGCCAAATCCTGTCTGATGTTCTAGAAGGTTATTGGGCCACATGACACAGGAAGAGCATAACGCCTCTGTTGTGCATAGTCTAATAACTTATTACTATAGTTTTGAATTTTTTTATCACTAATGATTTGTGTTAGTTAATTAATTTACATTACAGATAAATTTATCAAAGTACTTCAATTAATTAAAATTTTAAATTATGTATGAATTAAAATATGTGTGTATGTAAATTAAATTTATATTTAATTGGTGAATCATTGATAATATATGCATATCTACTTAATAATATTTTTCATATTCTTAATATTATATCGAAATATTGTAGTTCTCTTATTGTTTGGAGCAACTCAAGTTTTATCTTAGTATGTTATTCATCGAATGTCCGAAAGTAGATTGTATACTAAGATATGGTTGCGAAAACATTACAAGAATTTCAAGAAGATAAAAAATGGATTCACAATGGTCGTCCCAAGATCAGCCTAACGAAGGGAGAAAGAAGAACTACAAGAATGCACAAGTAACTAATAAGGTCTAGAGTTGTCGTACCAATGCCACCTTGATAGAGAATAAAAACAAAAGTTACTAATTATGAGCTAAGCTAGGCTATGTTACATTATATTGATATAGATAAATAAAGCAAGGTTTGTTATTTTGTTGAGTGATAGATCTCTAAGATTTGTTGTTGTGTTGAGTGATGGATCCTTTTTTTACCCCAACTAACTTTATATAGCTGTCATTACCTGGTCTTGACCTCTAACTAGGAAAACCTAGAATATCCTAGAGAGTGTGTTTACAAATAAGTAGGTCATCTCTAACACTCCCGACCTAAAATAGGAAAACTAGAACATCTTAAAGTGTTTCTTCTCAAATAAAAACATTATCTAATCTTAATCAAATATAAACTCTAAATCAACTTAGAAAAACCTTAAGATAATGCTGAACAAGCCTTCCATAATAGAAATATTACCCTCTTAACTGAATATTAAAGATATGGACAACATGAAAATATTAATTGTCTTTGATCTTCTCAAATGCTTATGCCAAAATATAATCAACCCATAGATTATAGCAAGGTAACCTTTGAACTAATAAGTGCACAAGCAAAAAGAGACTCGATAATCCTAGTATTCTCTAGACAAACCACAAGCTAAGCAAGCCTGATACCTACCAGGGAAGCTAAGCACATATGGCTGAGGCAAGCTTAATACTCCCAAATAAGCCAAACACATACGTATGATAACAAACCTGATACTCCCAAGGCGAGTTTTATTTTGTTAAAGGGTGGAAAGCCTAAACCTAACTTAGGTGACAAGTCCAAAACCTTCTTGACATGGGTGAGCCTAATAATGCCTTTCATATGGACAAGCTCAATGCAGATGTTGTAATAATAGTAGGCTCATAAGTAAAGCAGGTATTCTCCTACATGAGCAAGCTCAACAAAGTAGAGCCCATGACCAACTTAACAAGACCCTAACCCCTCAAGCAAGCTCAACTTACAAACTCATCTTTAGCTCTTTAAGCTTGCAACCTTATGTGAACTTGAGTAGATGATCCTAAAGATTATTAATCTCATAGGTAGGAAAGGAGAACACCCCTTAGGTGATCCTGAGATAACATCTGTTTGGTGATCTAGAGACATCACCCTTATAGTGATCTTGAGACAACTCCTATTGGTAATCTTGAGATAATACTTCTATGGCAATCTTGGGACACCACTCTCATGGCAAGCCCGACAGCAAAAGCTAAGCCTATGATAGGCAAGCCCAATATCAAGGGTAGGCTTGGTTCATTCCCATTGTATGAAGAGTCTAAAGTTGATAGCTAGTTGTAACCAAATTCTAATTATTTTTTTGTCCCAACAAGTTAAGATTGATCACAGAGATTTAGGACCCATCACTCAGGCTTAAGATCAATCATTAAGGTTGAAACTATTATGAAGGCTTAAAACCAATCACTAATATTAAAAATAAGGGAAAATTAGGCTAAAGCCCCCATATTTTGGAGATTCAACCGTTTTCGTCCCTATTGTTTAAAAACTACTCTTTCAATCCCTACTATACAAAATAACCAAACTTTTTAGTCCATAAAAATCAACATAATTTATTTTATGACCATTATACCCTTCATTTGAAAAATTAATCCAAACTCAAACTCAAACCCAAACCCAAACCCAAATAAACCAAACCAAATCATCTTGAACCTAACCGATCAAATCCACCGCCAGAAATAGTTACGAGCTCACTGACCCATTGTTCACCGTCAGCAATTCTTCTCTGAACCCTTCTTCCCACCACGGCAGGTGGTGCAGCAACTTTGGACATGGCCGATTCCGACCTTACATATCCCTTCGGTGCCCTAAATGGCCTCAACTAGGACGATATCCAGGAGACGACCTACAAGGTATTATTCACATCATGCCGGTCCTCCCCAGGGTTTGGAGGTGGTCGGCATTGGGGCCTAGGCAAGATCGAGACTTCAAACAAAGCATCAATATTTGGCAATGTCAGGTCCCTAAAATACTCCTCAGTCTCGACCCAAATGTTCCTTCCCTTAAACCGCTCACTTGCACAGGAAGACTTCTTCGGGGTTCCTTTCCTTAGAACACTGAGTTACCACCAGCACCTGTCCCCTCCTTGGGAACATCAAACGGGTAGCGTTCAGACATTGTTCACCACGACAAAGCCCCCGGGTGCCCAAATCATGAATCCAGAATTGCCACCATTTCTCCTTCTTCGTCTCTGTATTATTCCTCCCAGCTGCCGTTTAATCGCTAAGCTCCTCCTCTTCCTGGTAAACGCCAACCTCCCATTCCACCTCTCTCTAATTTTATTCCTTCCATGGAAAAAATAAATTAAAAAAAGCCTAAACCCCACTGATACAACCGTTCATCAACAAACATGGCCGAGACGTTGAAGGTCATTGGCGATAACCTCCCTAACGTGAGCCATTTTCGGTTTTTGTTTTTACCTTAGCTTATTTATTTTTGCTATTATTATTTTATCTCGGTGTCGAATCGGGGATTGCGGTGGTTCCAGGTTTGAATTTGGTTAGTTTAGATTTCAATTGTTTTTGGTTTGGTTTGATTTTAATAGTTTGGTTTGATTTATTTAAGTTTTGGTTTGGATTTGGGTTAATTTTTCATAGAAAGGGTATAATGGTCATAAAAAAAATTGTGTTAATTTTTAGGGACGAAAAAGTTTGATTAGTTTGTACAGTAGGGATTGAAAGAGTAGTTTTTAAATAGTGAGGACGAAAACGGTTGAATCCCTAAAGTACAGGGGCCTTAGCCTAATTTTCCCTAAAAATAATGATTAAGGTTAGGATTGACCATTAAGGTTGGAGCCAATCTTTAAGGTTGGGATCGATTATTGAGATTAGGATAGGTCCATAATGAGACAATGTCCAATTTCTTAAGATTAACTAATCACTTCAAGATCATACAAGTTATATTTTTATATATGATGATAAATGTCGAGATTATTTTTTATCTCAACTATAAATTTTAAAAATTAATCCAACTCCAACTTTTAAAAAAATTAAGAGAAAGACATTGAATACAAAGTCATTTAACTATCTACATTGTCTTGGCAACTGATGAATAATAATAATCATTAAATCTTGAAAATAATAAAAGATGTAGCATCCGTAATCCAAAATGATTAGTCACCTAATACCTTTTCATTCTCATCAGAAACCAAGTCAAGTCTATTACCCAAAGACAAAAGGGAGAAAAAGGGCACATTAAAATCCAAATTTCTTCCTCCTCCCTCCCAATCATCCAAAAAGTCAAGTAAAAAATCTCTCCTAAGAGAATTAAAGATTAAGATTTCAAAGATACTGTAACGACACTCAAAGAACAACACTAACCTTGCCTTCTTCATGTATGACGAGTAGTAGAAGTTAGAGTATAGAATTGAATAGGAATAGCTCAAGATGGACTTTATTAAGCATTTTGACAACTACTCCCTCTATCTTAAGCCCTTCATTGACTCTTTTTCCTACCACAAGGACAACTAGGGCTAACATTAAACCAAAATAAAATCGTAATATCAATAAATCGATCAAATCGAAGGAAGAAAAAAATCATACTGACTTCTTAGCGTGAGTTGGTATGAAGTTTCCTTGCCAAACTTATTTCTACGATGTGATGTTAGTATATAATTTTGTTTGCCCCGACATACTGTATCACCAAAGAACGACATCCTTTAATTATACTATATATACCTAACTTAGTTTAAGGTAAACAAAAAACTTAGCTGCTTGCTTCCTCAAATTTTCTTCTCCTATCCCTTTGGGCCTTGTCCATACTCTCCCACTCTTGTTACTCTTCTCTCATTCTCCCTCCATACCTTCTATCTTCTCCCTCCATCTCCCATTATTTTGCCTCTCATAGCTTCATTCACTCCCGAGTCCACCATTTTTCCAAATTGATTTGAATTTAGAAACCCCTAATTGCAGCTCCTTCCTCTCTCAATCTTTCATAGTTCTTTGGCTCTTCTTACTTTCATCTTCTACTCTCAAGACCTATGATGGTAATTCACAACCATATTACTATGATATTTTTACTGTCGAAGCTTTATTGTGATATGTATTAATTATTTTCCTCTATCGATGATATTATTTATATTTGTTTATCTACTTATTGTTCTATTTCTTTAATAATAGGCTGATGATGATGGTATTGTTTCAATAGAGATTCCAAGTGAGGTTATCAAGAATCCTAGCCCTCCGATTATTGTGACTAGTGCTTATGGTAAGCCTCCTTTGCCTTTGAAAAGAAAACTGAGACCAAGTAATTTTCTTAGGAATAGAAGGAAAGTGAGTGATGTGTGGGTTCATTTCAAAAAAGTTTCAGACATGGAAGAGGGTGAAGAATATACTACTTGTAACTACTGTGATCAAGTGTATGCATCTCATAGTAAAAGAAATGGAACCTCTACTTTAAGAAATCACTTGGAGAAACTATGCACAAAATTTCCTAAGGAATATTTGAAACAAAAAGTTTTATCTTTTGACAAGGGTGAAGTTAGATATGGTACGGGTAAGCTAAAGGTTATTACATTTAGTCCAGAACAGGCTCGACTTTGTTTGGCCAAAATGATAATTATTAATGAGTTACCTTTTAGGTTATAGAAGGTGAGGACTTTAGTGGATATTGCCAATATTTGCAGCCTAGGTTTTGGTTACCATGTAGGACAACTTTGGCTAAGGATTACATGAAGTTGTATGATGTTGAGAAAACAAAGTTGAAATGACATATAAAAAATCAAAGGTTGTGTTTTACCATAGATATGTGCACATCAGTTCTGAATTACATGTGTTTAATGGGACATTAGATTGATAAAGATTGGGTGTACCAAAAAAGAGTGCTGAACTTTGCCCCAATCTAGATCATAAGGGCGAGACCATTGGAGATGCTATTGAGTCTTGCTTAATTGAGTGGGATGTTGATAAGATTCTAACAATTATGGTTGATAATGCTAGTTCAAACAATGTGGCAATGCATGTATTGAAATCTTCTACTGGTTCTAAGTTGAAAATCATAATTTTTTACACATGAGATGTTGTGCACATATTGTGAACTTAGTTATTCAGAGTGGACTGAAATAATTGAATGAGTCAGTTGTCAAGATTCAAAGAGTAGTGAAGTATGTTAAATCTTCTCCTGCCAAAGAAAAGTTTTTTCAATGAATGTGTGAAAGCTGTAGCTATTAAGAGCAAGAGAAGACTAAGTTTGGATGTGGAAACTAGGTCGAATTCCACATATCTTATGCTAGAGGTTACCGAGAAATATGAGTGTGCATTTTCTCATTTAGAGAGAGATGATGGAAAGTTTGTTGCCTACTTCTATTTTGGTGATGATGATGAGGATGAAAGTGATGGTGATAATGCTACTTCAAGAAGACAAACTTCATTTGGTAGGCCTCCAAAGTCCACTGATTGGGAAAATGCAAGGTCTTTCATCAAATTTTTGAAGATGTTCTATAATGTAATACTGAAATTCTCTACTAGTATAAATGTCACAACCAATGAGTTCTTTCACGAAGTTGTGCATATCCATAAGGTTTTGAAGGTATGTGCGTCCAAAAAATCTTTATTCGGAAGCATGGCATCAAAGATGATGGTCAAGTTCAACAAGTATTAGGGTGAGTTCAACTCCATTAATGGATTACTTTACATTGCAATTATCTTAGATCTTCCTTACAAAGGTAAGTATGTTAGATACTCATTTGCTCAGTTATATGATCAAGACAAAGTCAAAGCATGCTCGGATAGTGTTGAGGCAATGTTTGCTCAGTTGTATGAGTACTATCATTCTCGCAAGACTCTGATTGTTGGTTCTACTAGCTTGAACCAAGCTGATATTCATATGGAGAATGTAGAAATTGATGATGATGATGATTTTTTCATGGCCTTAATATCTCAGGATGAATGGGATAAGCAAAATAAAGGTGGATAATTCTTTAGACTCAAGTACAGATTTGACGAAGTATTTGTAAGATCCTGTCGAAGAGAATCATGACTTTAATATATTAGCTTAGTGGAATGTTAACTCGGCCAAATATCCTGTCATTGCTGAAATTGCATGAGATGTGCTAGCTATTCCCATATCCACTATTGCATCGGAATCAGCTTTCAGCATAGGTGGACGTGTACTTGATCCTTATCGAAGTTCTTTGAAGCCGAGTACTATACAAGCTCTTTTGTGCTGTCAAAATTGGTTAAAGGTTAAGGTTCCAACAAGTGTTGTTGAATTTGAAAACCCATTGGAAGGCACTATTATTGAAGGTAATACTCATTCTGTCTCTTATTTTAAGTTTAATGTTATGCAGTATGTTTGTGATACAATTCGATAAAATTAACTCTACTATTTTGTACTCTTGCAGACCTTGTTGAAGATCATCTGAACCCTGTTTAATTTGAGATCTTTGGTTACTTTTATCAATGATAGTAGGTTCTATTTTACATTAATTCTTTTTATGTAGTAGGTTTTTGTTTGCAAATATGAGAATTTTGTTCTATTTTTGACAATGTTCTTTATCTCAAAACACCTTGGTGTCCTCTTCTGTATCCAGATGAAGTTGTAGAAGCCAGATGAAGTTGTAGAAGCTTGGAGTGCATTATGCAAGAGATATCTTTAAGTTTCTATTGCTTCATTTTGGTTTGAACTTCTATTTTGTATTTTGAAAGATATAATTTAAATTATATTTTGGATGGATGGATTGTAAGTTAGATTACAGCTACTTTGCTGTTCTTGTATGGCAGTTAACTAAATACAGATTTAATGACTAAATATGCAATTACTATTTAAATTTCTTATTTTATAGAATAACAATGGGCCTATAATGGGGCCAAGTCAAAGATAGATGAAAATTGCCACCCCGCCATCCTCAAGATTAAATATCCAAACCGCCACCCTGAAAAACCATCAGAATCATTTGAAATTGTCAAACCATCGAGATCAGTTTTCTGAAATTCACTTCTTGGTGTCGAATGTAAATATAAAAAAAACCATTACACTGACCAATACTCAGCCCTAAGGACAACATCTTTTGCAAGGAGTGCATCCTCAAGTGTCTCCTCTCCCAGAAAAAGGACATCTTAAGGTATAATTATTATATATTTTGACCTAAACTAACTAAAAACCACAATACTCTAATACAAAATTCTAGAATAGTACTATTAATTTCATGGTTTGTTATAACATAAATTTAAGCATGTGTTAACTTTTACGATATGCTTGTTGATAATTCAATGAATTTCTTGTTTATTCATGCTAGAATTCTATTTTTGGGTATTGAAAATCTCATATCACTGGTCGCTAGCATATTTATATGTGAAGAATCCATTAAATCTCATTGCCTTCAGGTTTTACGTATTAGATAAAAATTTCTAACATGATATCAAAATGAGTTAATCTGTGCCTATTGTGATGCTTAACAATCCTAATTTCTTGCACATTGACAAAGTTAAATCAAATGTAATCATTGACCTAATAGGTCTCATTTGAGCAAGCATGTTAAAAGAATGCCATATTACTAGTTGTGAGTATGGTGGAAAAGTTTAATATGGTGATTGCTAACATGGTATCAGAGTGGGCCAATCTCGTGCTCATTATTGGTGAAGCTAAAACATATGAAATCTTTGACTCGTGAGTTTCTATGGTAAGAAAGTTTATAGCTTGGCCAATCCACCAACCTATTATATTAAGATTCTGGGTTGGATATGTAAAACCTAACACGAGGTTTAGTATTAATATTTAGGAATGTAAATGACTTATAAAGATTATGTGTTAAAATATTGCGAAAAAGAGTTTATATAAAAGATTGTGTGTTAAAGATATCATGAAAGAGAGTTTATATAAAGATTGTGTTTTAGAAGATATCGTGAAAGAGAGTTTATTTAAAGGCCTATGTTTTTTATGTTTTGATAATTTGCTTCGCAGAGGGTTGTTGATATGTGGCTGCTCTTGGTAAGAAGTTGGCAGCTCACAAGTTATAGAAGAAGTACGAGACAGAAGACGATAAAGAGAAGTTTCTATAGCAAAAAGTTATAGATCATTAAATATTTTATCAGTAAAGCCATGGTGCAGTCGTATATAGCGATAGAAACTATAACTAGGATGACAAAGATTTCTAAGAGGCAAATAGTATGAAGGTAAATTCCTATAAGAAAGAGGCACTATTGACCATGAAAGTATTTGGATGTCCTCTATCATGTCTGACACCCTGGTGAAAATGGATGTCCTATCCTTATCTACTAGATTCCCCTAAGGCAATGAAAAACTAAAACTGAAGCGTCTCTTTCTGATCCATTTTATGGATGGTACTAGTGAGAAGAAAGAATTAAGTATCTTTCATTGGATATACATATGCCCCAGTTACAAGGTTATTCCTACTAATACATTGACATACATTTGCAAAAAGTATGACAACAAATTTATGTTGTTTGACAAGGTTGTTTGGTCTACAATAAACCTTATAAAGAGAGGAAGTTGATGAACTTGGAAAAGGGCAAAACAGGGTTTACTAACCATGGGGATAACCTTGTGGCTAAAGACTTCAAGCATCTAGGTATTGGCTTGGGTCTAGAACTCTTGAGATTGACTGTAACAAAGATCTGAATGTTAGAATCATCTTGTAAATTTCTTATGCTGCTGTGATTGATTATGCCTTATTTCATGTAACCTTTTTTACTATCAAAAACTTATTCAAGTAATAGTTCAAGTTTGGTTATTATAATTTAATTCTGGTGCTTTATCAGTAATTCTTATGTATCATTTAATTTATTTATATGATATTTGTAACTCCTAAGTATCATTTAGTTTATTTATATGATATTTGCTATTGTTACTCTTTATTTGAGGAGTTAATATTGCTCTAAATTCCTTATGCCTAATCATATAAAATTATAAAACAAGCAATACTATTGTTTTTGGCAAAGAGTATGAACCAACCATTTTTAGCTTGGGTGATACTATGATCAAAATCGAAATAGGGTACCTTTAAGCAAGCTGAATCCTTACTAAAATAGTAAGGATTGTCAATAGTTTGTGAACCATAATAATTGATTTTCTGAATTTCCAAAAGAGCCATTGTCATCAACAGTTTGTAATGGAGCTATGGGTTAATCAACATGTAATAATTCATTTAAAAATTGGACTACTTAGCTCCTGTAGGTTGAGCATAAGGGAGAATTTTTTGAGAGCCTTGGTGGATTGTTGGATCACTTTTAACATGGGATATTTTTTGGCCAGTTGAAGCTTGTCTTCTATTTGGGCCTTTGGGATCATTGAAACTCATCCAAAAACAATGTAAATTTTTTTATAAAAAAGAGATTGGTAAACTTAAAATATCTCTTGATCTTAAAATGCTTATCGATATTTAAAATGGTTCTTGTAGTCTTTGAAATTGCTGAGGCATAAAAATAATCTCGGTATTTGGACTCGAATTTGATCCATGATCATCTTTATGACTTTGAATTCATCACCCTAGTAGAATGGATTAAGCCTATTTAGCTTGCATACCTTGTTCCAAGATGTATCGTCTCGAAATGGCAAGGGAGTATTTTCTTAAGGAGTATTGTCCTAAAATAACATGGGGGTATCTTTACAAAGTGTATTGTTCCAAAATAATATGTGGATATTTTTCTGATGGGAATTATTCCAAAATAACGTGGAGATATTTTTCTAAAGGGTATTGTCCTAGAACGACATGTGAGTATTTTCCTAAGGAGTATTGGCTCAGAAATATATGGATGTTTTTCTAATAAGTGTTGTTTGAAACACCAAAGGTATTGTTCTAATGATATGGTACATTGTGATTGCTCGTGTCTCGTCTAAGAGTATTGAGATGGTCTGATCTCTTTTTATATAAAGATATATTGAATCGGAGGTTGGTCCGTTATAATTTATGATTCAACGATATTTTGGTGAAAGCATTCAATAAGATTAGAGGCACTCATGATTTTTATATTATTCCAGATCTTCAATATTCAATTAAGATTAGTGTAATCCTATTGTCGATTGCTTGTTAAGAACGACCTCAAAAGTTTTCTAAAGTTATTCCAGATAATATATTCTTTCAGAATTGACAATGTTCCTATTATAAGCTAGGATAATTCGTTGAGCACTATCTGAATATTCTTATTTGGGATCAAATTGCTTTATATTTAGCAAAGTTCTTAAAAAGACCCAGAGGTTGACCCAAAATTTAGTCCAACCTCTGGGTCAACCAGTCTAATTAGCCCAACCATTGGTCGGACTAAAATTTTTTCTTCCTATTTTTATGTAATTTATAAAATATATATGGGTATATATGTAAATATAAACTAATAATAATAAAAAAATATAAACATACTAAATTTTGAGACAAACGGTCTAGTCCGAGCAGATATTCAGGTCAGACTGCACTCTATTTTTTACCCTAAAAACTACTCAAAATTATGCACGATTCGCGGCCCGACTGATCGAATCACCAGTTGGACTACATGTTTTAAGACCTTGATATTTAGTTAAGTTAGTTTTATTTTTTTCTTTTCTAAGTCAGAATGAGTTAGAGATGGTCGACCTATTCAGGAGCACCTTGTCGAACGTTCTTGATTTTCTTGTTTAGGTTACGATGAGTTGGAAGCGATCAACTTGTTTGGGAACGAACCCTTCACGACAATCTAAAAATTTTCTATTTTAAAAGTGAGGGCTAACACAAGAACACCTATATAAATGGGGCTTGAGCAAAGTAACAAATCATCACTCAACACAACAAAAAACTTTTCTGATATTTATCAATGTAGCGTAGCGTACTCTAGTTTAACCCATAACAATTTTTTTCTCTTTTTGTTAAACTGACTTTAGAATGATCAAGTTATCTTAGCTTTTTTATGTCTCATAGTATTTTTTTTTTCTCTTTCTCGTTAGATCAACTATTCCAGATCTATCTTTAGTGAAGTTCTTGTAATTTGTTTTCGCAATAGAAGTATATAAAGCGGAGTGAAGAAGATCAAATTATTCTTAACATGTACAAATTTATAAACAAGTTCATATTGCAAATTCTGACATGTTTTACTTTAAGACAAAAATTTATCTTTACAAAAACAACGTTTCAGTAAACATAGTTTAAAATAGTCTTATTGGCGAAACGCGAAAACTTTTCTCCACGTGGGGTGGTTGAGAATGTGCATGGACGGAGGCCGTCCAATGTGACCGTACCTTTCTTAATGAACCAGAACCAATAACGCAAAGGTGAAAATGATTCCTAATTAGGACGTCTCTTTCTTGTTAGTCGAAGACAATATTAATTAATCTGCAACTTGATAGAAAACACAATTATTGTCCCAATATAAATTTGGTACCATCCCGGTTATGTTTGGTCATATCAGGATTTATTTGAGCTCAGATTAGGTGCGGATTGGCCTTAGTCCCCACCATGCAGACTGATTTTCTGAAGGGCATATTAGTCTTTAAGCACAAAACAAGCAATTATTAAAAAGCCAGTAATAAAATCTACCTAATCTGTAATTCAAACCAAAATTTTTAAAAATCAAATCTTAAACCCCGCTAAGCTAATCTACTTACTGATTAGAATAAGACTCCCACATATTCAAAAAACCAAAACCCAAGCTGATCAAATCTACAATTCAAACAAAAACACCAAAATGGAGAATTCCCAAAATGGTGAAGTTTCTGAAGCCGAACAAAGCAGTTATCCTCTTGCAGGGCCGTTACGCGGGGCGCAAGGCGGTTATCGTGAAGGCATTTGAGCAGGTGAAGGCCGACTGGGAAAGGGCCTACGGCCACTGCCTCGTTGCCGAGATCAAGAAGTACCCGAGGAAGGTGGTCAGGAAGGACTCGGCGGAGAAGACCGCGAAGAAGTCTCGGATCAAGTGCTTCGTCAAGCTTGTCAACTTCCACCACGTCATGCCGATGAGGCACACGCTCGATGTTGACCTCAAGGATGTCGTCTCGATGGACGCACTCATCTCAAATGATAAGAAGGTCGCTGCTTTGAAGGAGGCTAAGGCGAGGTTTGAGGTCGATTCAAGTTGGGGAAGAACAGGTGGTTCTTCACCAAGTTCAGGTTCTAGGGTTTTGATCTAGTGTTTGAATGCATTTGATGAATGAGGAGACAGTTATGCTTGTTTTGAGACTTAGAATGTTTTAAACATCTGTTTTGATACCGATGGTAGATTTTGGATTATTATTATGCTCGTACATATTGCTGGTTGCTAAAAAAACCATTTAATTCCAAGACCAAATTCCACGATCTTAATTTCTGGGCTCGGCGATCAGATTTAATTCCACTATTGAGTTAATGCTGTTAATTTTTTTAGTATCGTCATAAAAAAAATCATTTGTGTATTGAAGTAGCAATATTGAACAAAAGTACCATTACTGTGAAAAAGTACCAACCGTAAACACAAATGAACTACTATTACGGAATAAATGCACCAATATTATTACTAAAGGTACCAATATTTGGGCATATGTATTACCATAACTCTGCAAATTAGTCGACAATGATTCCTAGTTTTCAAAATTGTTCGGAGATTCTATTATTGTTATAGCTGCAAAATTTATTTAGATAGTTAATTATCACGGTAAGTGAACAAGAATCATTAAAATTAATCCAATGATGTGGTGAGGATTTAAAAAGGGTGACAATATTTAACAAAAGTACCATTATTGTAATAAATATACCAATAGTGCACAAATGAACCACTATTACTGAACAGAGGTACCAATATTTTCACTAAAGGTACCAATATCCGGGTTCAACAGTACCAACATCCAGGT
>SOPF01021301.1:6139-40303 GCA_012979155.1 Hypericum perforatum
TTTTTTTGAATGCAAGTTAATTTTTTAGCCAATAACATCACTCCTAAAAATAAAATTAAGAAATAAATAACTTCTTGAACACTCTAAACACCATGGAAGGCTTCTTATTAACATCTTACTGATGAGATTCATATCAAAATATTTATATAAATTGAACCTGTATTGAATATTAATTTGAGCATGTCAGTTATAATTTTAGGTCATGCTTCATGTGTTGATCTATTTGATGTTCTGAACTTTTATGAATGGAGTGAACATGTTAAGTTTTATTTAGGAGTTTCAAAACTTGACTTGACACTATGGGAAGAAAAACTTAAGGCTATAACTACTAAAATTTCTGAGGATGACATAATGTTCCGTTATGAATGAGAATAATCAAATAGATTAAACTTACATTTATGCGCATGAAAATTATCAACAACATTAAAAGTTCAATACCTACATTTAAAAAGTGCAAATGAATATCTTTCTATTAGGGCAGATATATTTTATTCTCCAGATAAGTCTTTTGCTGACATATGAATGATAAATCTTATGATCATGAAGTACAATGGGTTATAAAGTATGCATGATCACATGCTAGAGATGACAAATTTAGCAACAAAATCAAAGACCCTAGACAATAAACCTGATGACTCATTCTTAGTGCAAATTATATTAAATTCATTACCTCTTGAATATAGGCCATTTTAGATTAGTTAAAATACCATAAATGATAAATTGACTATAATTAACTGGTTAGTAAGCTTGTTTAGGAGAAAAGGAGATTAAAGAACTAATGAAGTCATTCTATTTGCTTAATAAATAAATGAGTTGAGATAGTATACCAAGTGAAAATCAAAAAAATCCAAAAGAAAGGATCTTGCTAAGGTAAATCAACCTACCATGAACAGAAAGACTACCCTAAACTTATCTAAAGTACCTTCTAATACTTGGTGGATTGACTTTGGTACTATATTCATGTTTTCGATATTATGCAAGGATGTAGTTCGATCCAAACTATAGACCCAAATGAAAGGTTCCTCCTCATGGAAAATTGGACAAAAGTTTCAATTGAAGGCATTGTGACTTATTGTTTAGTCTTAGACATTGGTCATCATTAGGACTTATTATAGACTCTCTATGTGCCTTTAGTATCAAAAAACTTGATTTCTATTTCTATGTTGGATATTTATGGTTTTTATATAAAATTTAGATTTGGATATTTTAGTTTATTTAAGAATACAAACATCATTAGTTCTCGTGTTCTATCTGATGATTTATATAAGCTAAAACTTGTACCTTTTCTAAATCTCTACTTAGTATTTATATTGTTGGAATAGAGCAGAATAATTAAAATAATGGTTCTCCTTACTTATGGTATAAATATTTGGCCCATATTCCAAAGAAAGGTTAGAAAGATTAGTACAAAATGAGATTCTACCGAATCTTGATTTTACTGATCTTGGCATAAGTGTAAAATGTATTAAGGAAAAGCAAATCAAACATAGCAAAAAACGAATCACGAGAAGTAATCAACTTCTTGTGATAATAAACACTGATATTTGTGGACCATTTAATGTTCCATCCTATGGTGGATAAAAGTATTTTATTACCTTTATTGATGATTTTCACATTATGATCATGTTTATTTACTTCGTGAAAAATCTCAAATACTTGATGCATTTGAGGAGTATATAAATGAAGTTGAAAGATAATTATACATGAAAGTGAAAATCATAAAGGTCTGATAGAGATAGTGAATACTCTCGTAATCATGACAAAAGTGGTCATTGTATTAGTCTATTTACAAAGTTCCTTAAAAGATATGATATAACTATTCAATACACCATGCCCGACACAACACAATAAAATGGTGCAGTAGAAAGGCAGAATCAGACTCTAATTGAAATAGTTAGGAGTATGATGAGTAATATAAAACTATCCATCTCGTTATGGACATATGCTCTCAAAATAGTTATATACTTATTAAATCGAGTTCCTAGTAAGGTTGTTCTAAAATCTCCTTTTCAATTATGGACTAGAAGGAAACCTAGTATAAGACACTTGTATGTTTTGGATTGTCGAATGGAAACAAGATTATATATTTCACATAAAAATAATTTTGATTCTCAAATAGTGAGTGGTTACTTTATTGGTTATCCAGAGTAATCTAAAGGGTACATATTTTACTGTCTGAACTATAGCTTGAGAATTGTTGAAACTGGTATTACAAAGTTCATTGAGAATGATGAAATTGATGGGAATAATCAAAGGGTGAAATTGAGGAAGTAGAATTACATGTGAATTTACCTATATCAATTTCTTCTTTCATAATTATACCAAAAGTTACTCAAAATGTTTAAGGAATAGAAGTCAACATGGATCAAAATTTGGATCAACATGAACCAACTAAGTAACCAAACTCAAATGAATAACTACAAAAAAGTATTAATGCATTATAAATGAGAAGGAAAATCATCTATTTTGGATGATTTTGTGATTAATTTACTTGAGATAGATTTTGATATTGGAGTTAATAAGGATCTAGTTTTGTTTTCATAAGTTATTACATCACATGAGTTTGAGAAATGGATAGATGCATGAAGGAAGAGTTGAAATCTATGAAAATCCCAAGATTTGGGATCTCATCATATTTCCTTAAGGTTAAAAAGGGTTGGATGTAAATAGATCTTTAAGACAAAACGTGATCCCACTGGCAATATCAAACAATGTAAGACTGGACTTGTAGCAAGATGTTTTACTCAGAAAATTGATATTGATTACAATGAGACTTTTTTACTTGTCTTTAAGAAAGACTTTTTAAAGATAATTATAGCATTGATGACTTATTACGATTTGAAGTTGTACCAAATGGATGTAAAAACTGCCTTTTTTGATAGGAATCTTGAAGATAAAATTTATATGGATCAACCTCAAGAGTTTGAGATTGATAGAAATAAATAATTAATTTGTAAACTTAAGAGATCAATATATGGGCTTAAGGAAGCTTCCCCCTCAGTGGTATCTCAAGTTTAATGATACCATCATATTTTATAGTTTTAAAGAAAATATTATAGATCATGTATATACCAAAATATCTATGGGAGCAAATATATATTTCTAGTCCTATATGTTGATGATATTTTGCTTGCTGGAAATGACTTAGGAATATTAAGTGAGATTAAAAACTTTCTCTCAAAAAATTTTGAGATGAAAGATTGGGAACAAGTATCCTGTGTGATTAAAATAGAGATTTTTTGTGATATGGCACAAAGTTTTCTTGGATTGTTATAAAAAAGGTGTTTGGAAAGAATTTTAAAAAAATTTGAACATTTTGTATGTAATGCTAGTCGTGTTCTTACACATAAAGGTGACAAATTTAGTCTTGAACAATGTTCTAGGAATGAACTAGAACAAAAATTAATAGAACCTATATCTCATGCTGAAGTTGTTGGTAGTCTGCAGTACTTGCAGAACTATAAACGACTGAACATCAGCTTCACGGTCGGAATACTAGGTGGGTATCAAAGAAATCCAGGTAAAAGATATTATAGAGATGCAAAAAAGTACTAAGGTATCTTTATAGAACTAAAGATCACATGCTCATGTATATAAGATTGACATATTAGAGCTTATTGGGTATTCAGATTCAAATTATGCTGGATATTTGGATAACAAAAAAATTTACTAGTATATATATATATATATATATTTTGGCGGATAGAGAAATTTCATGGAAAAGTGTCAAACCTATATTCACTATAGAAGCCAAATTTGTGGCATGTTATGAGGTCAGCATCTAAGCAAAGTGGTTGATGAACTTTATTTCAGAACTTACAGTTGTTGACATTACTAGCAAGGTGCTAAAAAATTATTGTGATAATTTCTCGAAAATATTTTTTTCCAAGAACGACAAGTTCTTTAGAGGTGCAAAGCATATGAAATTGAACTACTTTGTTGCTAAGGAGGAAGTTTAAGAACGAAGAGTTTATATTGAATACGTCAGTTCGAATTTCATGATTTCAAATCTATTGACAAAGCCATTAAACCAAAATAATTTAGAGAGTCTTGTATATTTCTTATTGCTTTAAATAGATGACACTCTAAGCTCACATATATGTTAATGTTATACATTATGATTTTTTTTGTTTTATTATTGATGTATACATTATGGATTTATAGAAAAACAAGAAAGTCTTTATGAGATATTAATGTGGATTACTATTGGTTCTATGTACCTTCTTACTGGTCCAGTATGTTGAGTTGCTAAAGTCGTGGTTATGGAAAGAAGTATGTCTATAAATGATATATAATCGCTATAGCTTGTATTTTTAGTAATTTTTCATATGATAGCATTATCATTATGGACTTTGAACTGAGATTATTTAATGTTGTGCACAATATATTAACTATTAACTTATATTCGAGTCAAGCGTGAGAATATAAGAATGATCTATTAATTTTAAATAATTTTATTAAGGTGACTCTCATATGAACTCTATGATTGATAACTATTAGGAGTAATCGTTCTCTTATGAGTCTAGTTTTTAGTTAAATCTCAATCGACCATTGGTAGCTTGATGGACATACTAAATTAAATTTAAGTACGTCTTCTTTGTGCCTACAAATAGATACTAATGTTATTCATCAGTGGGCATAACTAAACGATAAGCAAATGAAGGAAACTTAAGTTATAGGAACACAATGGCATTCTATTCTGCATCAACCAATCTGAATATGTTTCCGCACATTATTTATTAAGTAAATCTATTTACAAAAATGATCTATGGACTAAAAGAAATGAATATCTTACAATTAATCATAAATTGTGAGAAGAGAAGAAATAAGAGTTGCAATCTTTCAGAAAAAAAATACTAATTGCAGAAACGCATCGTTTTACTAATATGGTAAACGACGACATCCAGAGATAAGAATAAAAAACTATAATGTGCGGAGGCATCAAATAGATCCGAAATGCATCTTTTTTCTGGAACTCTTTTTTGGCATATCGGAAATTTTTTCACTGCGTCAACCACTTTGGGTTAGAGTTTCATTTAGGTATGGGATTCTTTCCAAAGATATGTTGGAAACCCGCTTTTCTCCCTTTGATAAAATTATCTATGGGTTAAAAAAAACCCCTTTGATCAAGGCTGGTCAAATTGAATTATTGTTTAGATCAAAGCGTTAAAACTAAAATTGTTAGAATCCATATGAGTTTTAATCTTATGAGTGACAATGATAATACTTGGGCAATGCACAATGGTTAGCTTTATTCATAATGCAATGTGGAAGCGTGCTCAAAGCTAAAAAAAGAAGATGATTTCTGACGGCTTCAAGGAAGGAAGTTATGGTGAAATCAATGTTGTCTTCCTTGCCTACTTATACTATAGGGTCTCTGTTGTTAGCATATGCTATTGTTTCTTAGGAATCTATGTCCTAAAAGACAAATATAATTCTCATTTAAAAATAAAAAATATTTCTTACTCCCACTTCATTTTTTCCTCCAACTTTCAATCAAAAATTCCAACTCAACAAAAATAAGTTAATTTTAAGATTGTTGTATCAAAAACTAATTTAAAAAAGCAATTAAAAAGAATCGAAACCCATATAAGCTCCAACGAAATCAATGACAACCCCTAAGTTGAACACACCAAAAGAGAAACCCGAAATCGCTTTCTGCGGCATCCAGCCAATCCCTTCACTGATTTTGAGTCTAGGTTTGTTAGTGTTCTTTCAATTTAAAAGAAAATACCAACGCAGGTTAGAAAGAAAACCAAATAAAGGAAGGAACTTTGAAGTGGAGAAGGAGACCAGTTCTCATAAGCCTATTCGCATTCGCACTCCTGCTACAGTGCCACGTCCTGGACGCTATGTCAGTCTTGTTCCTGCTCTCAGTTTTCAACCCACAGTGGTATCCTCGCTATAGTGCTACGCCCTAGGTGCCATGGCAGTTTTTTTGTCAGCTCAGTTTTTTTTAAATTCAGCTAACTGTATCAAACTCGTATAATTTTTCGTGTAACTTCGAAAATAATAAATTAAATTTCGATAAGCTCATTTTTTCGAAATGGAATTTTTATTAGGTTGGAAATATATTATATGAGAAACTTAGGAAAAAAATATATTTTAAATAACATAAATTGCATAATTCTTACAATAATCCCAAACTAATTAAAATGTTTAATCGCCTCCTTTTGCCATCATATGAGAGTCCCCCGAAAACTTCAACGACAAGTGCATACGCTTTCTTGGCTACACCAGAGTTGTTGTTCTCAGGGGTGACGAACTTTCCAACACGGCAGAATGCATGGGCAAAAGTGTCAGGCCTGGCAGAGATAGGAAGCTCGAATATCTCGTATAAGTTGGGCTCTGTATCGTACTTTTCCGCAACAAAGAGGATGCAGAATGCGGCATGGAAGCTTTGGAATGTCTCATTTTAGGGATCCAAGTGCCATGCCAAAATGGTCATGTCATAGGCTTTATTGATCTTTCGAGCTCAGAAAATGCTCATCGACCATCTCCAACATTAACTCGGTCATGCTAATTAGAAAGAATTTGTAAGAGGAGAGTTGTTGGTGTGAAAAATAATGAAGTAGGTTGTATCTATTTATAGATTTTTCAAATGACCACCAATTTTTTTTAATCCAATTTTTTAATCCAAAAATTTTTATTTTTTGGATTCAAAAAATGTATAAAATTACAAAAAACCTTTAAGAAACTTTTAATTGGACAGAAAAGTCAAAAATGGTAAAAATAATTTTTAGAAAGTTTTCCCTTTTTTTAAAACTGACGGGTGCTGAGTAGGCGACGTGACCCAATCATCGCGGGCCATGTCGCCCAGTCTGCCAATGTAGGACAGGGTTAGAGGGCGCCGCGCGTATTAACGAGGTGCCCGACTCGCTCAATGGCGGGCCGCCACGTGGTGGACCGGGGGCGTACGCCCTAACCTTCAAAAACTTGCAGTTACTATCTTTGTAGGATGTGATGGTTTTTTAAAGTTTTTAAGTACTCGGCTATTAGAAATTGAACTAGTTTGAAATTAAAGAACACATATGTCGCTAGACAAACTGTACGTTGACGGGACGTGGTATTTTATTTTTTTTGATCAAATGGCGGGACGTGGTATTGGCCAGGCGAATATATAACGACATAGGAAAAGTGTGAGACGGCTACAACATTAAATTGGAACTGCGCGTTCGATTGTTGAAAATTACATGCGAATTATCATGGAACCTGATCCATAAATTTCTACACAATTCCAGTATGGCGTCTAGACGTTGACACGGATAATAATAGGTATCACGTGAGACTAGCTCCTTGAAATGTTGCGCGCATTTTTATTTTTTCATGCGATTAACATACAATCAAGTGTTAATTTTTTTACAATTAATAAATTAACTCATTAATAAATAATAAATCTTACTTGTTGTAGCGTACTTCTGTAGAACTATTGTAACAAAGTATTATCACCGGTTGATCCACGATTACAGACATACTGGATACATGTCATCATGTAGCACATCATGCATGCATAACTATCATGTGTCTCTCACATAGCATGCCACGTGCGACATGTCATGTGGCATGCTACACGTGCGTGTCAGATTCGTGGCACCCCCACATAGGCACCACCTGGCACACTGCGTGTTGACACGAAAGTTTTTGGGAGGCCTTTGATTCTATTGGGCCGTGCAATGAGCCATAGGTCCAACTCCATGAAAAATTTTAAGCTTTGGTTTTCTTTGAATTTAATTTTTAGATTTTATCTAGGGCACTCTGTATTTGCTTCAAAGAGGTTAACGAGGTTAATGGGCTTGTAAATTGGTCAATTTTGTTAAATGAAATTTTGAGTTTGGACATAAGTTGAAAGTAATTTTTTTTATAACTATTGTAAAAACTTAAAACTTGAAACTCTTTGAATTTTACAGCTATTATACTGTTAGGTTACAAGCAAATTCAGTAATTGGCAAAAAGAACATAAATTGAAAGAAATAACATGAAATAAAATGAAGAGAGATTTCTTTTTTAAGTGGAAGAGGTAATTTTGATCTTTTCGAACAGGTTCGCGAAGAGATAACACATTCCTACAATAGACTCTAAAATATAGTAAAACTAAATACGAGGGACTCAATAGTTATTTTTGAAAACCGAAGGATGCGAAAAATGAGATGACGAAATTCCAAAAATCTAAGAATAATTTATCAAGAAAATAATACTACAGTTGTCTGACTGGATCGACAGTTGAAAAAAAATATAGATTGAGAGATGATTAAAATATTCTCGGTTGTCTGTCCAACGATAAACGCCGGCTACCTCCGACCGCCATATAAAAAACTCCCCCTTAGCACTGTCCTGGAGGAGAATCTACGGTTAATTCAAACTTCCATAATTGTTTAACTTATAATCGCATCGTCATCCGATACACGGAATTTAATCATGATGTCATTACATTGAAAATTGTACTGCGTTGACTCCCTTTTGTAGCTGACCTTAAATCGGAACGAATTCTATCAAAAAAGTAAAGAGAGAAGCCATTTGGGAAATTTTCTCTTGTTATTAATCAAAAGTTGATGTTGCTACATATATACAAAAGCAAAAAGTATATTCTATACTAAAAGACAAAAGCCGTTAGCCGCCTCAAATCACTCGGGATTCACAAGCTGCTTCCTTTTTCCACGTCATAGCTCTTTTTCACTTTGGTCACCAGTGTTCTCCTCGATTTCATTTTTAAGACGAGAGGAATCACAAAATGCAAGTTGGTCCAATACCCCCCACAAGCTGGACGTGGAGGCATGCGAAGTCCAAGCTTGCAGACATTCATATCAAACAAGGAAGGGCGTAATGCTTTGGTAAAAACATCTGCGACCTGCTTTGCCGTAGGCACATAGATAATTTGAATCAACCCGGTTTGAATTTTTTCCCGAATCAAATGGCAATCTATTTCAATGTGTTTCGTCCGTTCATGAAAGACCGGGTTCTCAGCAATATGAATGGCTGATTGATTATCACAATAAATCGAAGTTGCGTCTGATTGTGGAAGCTGCAGATCATTTGTCAAGTAATGAAGCCATTGAACTTCGCATCCAACAGAAGCTAAAGCTCTATACTCCGCCTCGGAAGAAGATCTGGAAATCATCGCCTGTTTCTTAGACTTCCAAGCAATCAATGAATTTCTGAGGAAAACGCAAAAACCTGTCATAGATCGTCTGGTGTCTAAACATCCTGCCCAATCAGCCTCGCAAAAACCTTTCAATCGAAGGTCTGATTCTGCTGGAAATTACAAGCCTCGGCTTGGCTCTCTCTTTAAAAATCTCAAGATTCTGTGTACTCCTTTGTAGTGCTCAACATTTGGAGACGAGACAAATTGGCTCACACGGTGGACAGCAAAAGAGATACATGGCCTGGTATTCGTAAGATATATCAGTTTTCCAACAACCCTTCTGTACCAAGTCGAATAATCCAGTTTAGCAATTCCATCATCTGTTGCACTCTTCTTCATATTTTGCACAATTAGATTCCTTAGAGGTTTGCAAGTACTAAAACCAGTGTCTGCCAACAATTCTGTGACATATTTCTTCCGACACAAATGAATTCCTGCCTTAGATCTCGTCACTTCAAGGCACAGAAAGAATGTGAGATGACCAAGGTCTTTGATCTTCAACTGCTGATCAAGATACACTGTGATGGTTTTTATCTGCTGTATATCATTCCCAGAGATAATGATATCATCTACATAAACCAACAAGCACACAAAAGATGCCTCTTGACTGAGAGTGAAAACAGAGTAATCAGACTTGCTCTGCAGAAAACCAAAGGCAATTAACAAAGATGACAGCTTGGCAAACCATTGTTGTGAAGCCTGTTTGAGACCGTATATTGATTTTCTCAACCTGCATACGCGACCCACCTCATCACTCCAGTCAGGAGGCAAGGTCATATATACCTTTTCATCAAGATCACCGTGCAAAAAGGCGTTGCTAACATCCATTTATTCCAGGTGCCAATTGCGAGCTGCAGCAAGAGCGAGAATAAGCCGTACTGAAGTTAATTTAGCGACAGGAGAGAAAGTTTCCACGTAGTTAAGGCTGAGAGCTTGAGTGTAACCCTTGGCAACTAAATGAGCTTTAAAGCATTCGATACTTCCATCAGAAGGCTCTTTGACCTTGTATACCCATCGGCAACCAATGGTCATTTTACCAGTAGGCAAGGGAACAACATCCCAAGTCTGATTGGCCAAGAGGGCCTGCATCTCAGATCGCATGGCTTCTTGCCAATGTAGAGAAAGCACAGCTTCATCATAAGAATGTGGCTCTATGATATCCTTTGAATGGACATTAAAGAGTACAGGTATAGCAACAACATCAGTAGAAAATGAAGTAGCCGATAAGGGAGGAGAATCAGATACCTGACCAACCAAAGGATAACTAGCCTCCTGAGTTGAAAAACAGCCCGCATCAGGATGTATGTAGTCTTGGAGGTAGAGAGGTCATATATGGGGTCTGGTGGATCATCGTAATGGTGGAGAGTGGTGATCATGTGGTGAGATGGTAGAACAGGGGAGGATGTAGGTGGTGGAGTAAGGCAAGGTACTGGAGAAGGTGGATCATGGTCAGGTAAGACGAGGTCTGAGTGTGGAGGAAGCTCGTGTTGAAAGGGGAAGTAATGCTCATAAAAATGCACGTCACGGAAGTGGAAAGTCTGGTTAGTAGCCAGATCGTATAACTTGTACCCCTTTAACCCAGGTGTATAGCCTAAAAAGACACATTGACAAGCCCTTGCATCAAACTTAGACAATCATGGTAAGGTAGCCACATAACATAGGCAGCCGAAGACACGGAGATGATCTAGTTTTGGTGGCTTGTTATAGAGTAATTCATAAGGTGTTTTGTCTTGTAATAAGGAAGTGGGTGTGAGGTTAATAAAATGCACAACATGGAGGATACATACACTCCAAAATGGTAAGGGAAGGAAAGCTTGGAATCGTAAAGCTCGAGCTATGTTGAGGATGTGTTGGTGTTTGCATTCTACTCGGCCATTTTGCTAGGGTGTGTGGGCACAGGTGGTCTCATGTAGGATGCCTCTATCATGGAAGAATTTGGTGAGCAAGAACTCTCGACCTTGGTCACTTCGAACAACTTTCACCTTACTTGTGAATTGGGTTTCTATCATGTTACAATATTTCTCCAAGTAGGACTAGGCTTCAGATTTATTTCGCAACATGTATACCCAAGTAGCTCGTGTATAATCATCGACTATGGTGAGGAAATAGCTATAGCCATCATAAGAAGGTGTGTGATAAGGACCCCATATATCAACATGTATTAAGGCAAAAGCAACATCAGCATGGCTGCTACTTAAGGGAAAAGAACTACGCTTATGTTTAGCGAAATGGCACGATGGACAATGACTGGTGTTACTGACAGTAATCTTGGGGTTCAACTGCTGCAAAATTGCTAACTTAGCACTAAGTAAATGCCCCATCCTACAATGTCATATATCGAGATCATGATGGATAAAAGGTGGATGTACAGAGAGTATTGCAGGTAGTGTGGTTATAGGTGGAGGCTTGGATTGTTGATGGATGTAGTACATGCCATTTTTCTTCTCAACAAAACCAATCATCCTCCGGAGGTGGAGGTCCTGAATCAAACAAAGAGAACCACGAAATGTCAGTAAGTAGGGCACATCAGCTGTCAACTTGCAGATAGAAACCAAGTTAAAAGAAAAACCAGGGATATGGAGAACATCTTTCAACACAAGATCATCAGATAATGTCACACTTCCTACATGTGAAGTCTAGATTCTCTGACCATTTGGCAAAGTCACATAAGTAGGAGGTATAGAAGAATAGGTAGTGAACTGGTTAAGATTACATGCCATATGTGTGGCCGCCCCCCGAATCCAAGATCCATGGTAATGGATTTGAAGTCGATGCAACATATGACAAATTAGAGACAATACCTGCAAAAGAGGTAGTAGCTTGTTCCATCAGATTGACAGGAGCAGTCCGTGCTTAGATAGATGCCATCAGACCATTGAGCTGTTGTTAAATCTGATCCAACTGAGATTGTCTATCCACAACAGGTTCTGCAACACGATCTATCAGATTCACTTGATTAAATCGAGACCTAGCATTAGTGCTTGATGGATATCCATGCAATTTATAACATTTTTCTGCAATGTGCCCAGTCATGTGGCAATGAGAGCAGACAACAGATCCAGAACCTGATCTAGAACCAGGTGGAAAACCATGGAGTTTGAAGCATTTGTCAGCACCGTGACCTAGTTTCTCGTAATGAAAACAAGTAGGTTTCCTCACTTGATTTCCACCAGGCCTAAAATTCCCAGAAGGTGTAGCAAAAATAGGTACATCCATGGTCTTCACAGCTGGATGATCACCAACAGTCATCTGCCTCTCTTATTGTCTTAGCAAATAAAGTACTCTGCTCATGTTAGGCAATGGATCCATAACCAAAATCTATGTCCGAATGGAAGAAAAATTGTCATTCAAGCCTATCAAAAAGTCTACTATCAAATCTTGTTGTTGATAGCTTTTCACCAAGTTAATTGCTACATAAGTAGTGGCCGAATCTGTCTTGCAATCATAACTAACAAGGGGTCAAAACAGTGCTAACTTCTCCCATATACTCTTATACTTCGTATAGTAATCATTTATGGATAATATCCCTTTTGAAAGAGAATGAATCAAACGTTTCAACTCAGCGACTTGAATCAAATCAGATCCACCAAATCTTTTCTGCAGTTCCTCCCATACGTCTACAGCAAACTCATGCCATTGTAAATTTACAACCAGATCTGCATATATGGAATGCATGATCTAACTAAACACCATCGTATTACACCTCCTTCAAGCAGGATATTTTGCATCGCCATTTAAGGGCATAACCAGACTTTGATCAATAAACCCAAGTTTATTCTTAGACTCTAGAGACATCTTCATGGACTTGCTCCATGAGTGATAGTTATCACCATTCAACAGAGGTGTAACCAAAACAGTAGCAGGACTCTCACTTGGATGCAAATAATAGGGATCCTCACCATGATCCATAGTAGGAACAACAGCTGCCATTACAATGAAAAGATAGAATATGACACTTAAAGATTCACAAATTGCAAAGAATGGAAGGAAGAGATCTGATCTTCTTCTCCAACTATCACTTGCTCTGATACCATATCAAGAAAGTAAAGAGAGAGGCCATTTGGGAAATTTTCTCTTGTTATTAAATCAAAAGTTGATGTTGCTACATATATACAAAAGCAAAAAGTATATTCTATACTAAAAGACAAAAGTCGTTAGCCGCCTCAAATCACTCAAGATTCACAAGCTGGTTCCTTTTTCTACGTCATAGCTCTTTTTCACTTTGGTCACCAGTGTTCTCCTCGATTTCATTTTTAAGACGAGAGGAATCACAAAGTGCAAGTTGGTCCAATAAATTCTATTTGTTTGAATCTTGCAATTCATGACTAATGTGTTCTATGGATCTCGAAAAAACTCTCTCTTTTCCTGTGAGAGCCAGCCTTACCTCCCTCTCTCTCTACCTTTCCTAGGTTTTTCTCCTATTTCCATGGCCTTTACTGCTTCCCCTAACTAAATCCCATACCTACCTCCCACCAAACTCATTCTCCTTTTCCCTCATCATACACCTTTCCTCCATATTAATTCCTATATAGAGTATTCCAACTTTCCTGGGGTGTTGACAGGTTTTCCTTAGTTTAATGGGTTCGGCTCTGGATCCTAGTATCATCCTCTCGGAAGCTACTCGAGAAGCCAAGTTGTGAAAAATGGCCCAACTATTATCTGTGATAGTGAGTCAGAATTCCCCGAGGAAGGTTCTGACCTCATCCTTGTCGGGAAGTTCTTATCATCCCGACCATTAAGGGGCCTCCATCAAAGCAAGCTTGGCTAAATCTTGGAGCGTAAGGGAGAACGATTTAGAGGTAGGTGAGCTCATCCCTAACCTTTTCTTCTTCTCCTTCTTGAAGATAGAAGATCGTAATCGGGCTTTGAACAATATGACCATGGCGGACCAACATTTAATTCTTAAGGCTTGGCCTCTGTTCGTATACCTCCTAGACGAGAGGGTCTGCTCTTTTCCTTAAGTTTTCTGCTACTTTTCTAAACGACAGGTCGTCTGTCTAGATGACCTGGCGTACGCCAGTTGTTATGTTTTTGAAGAGTTGGAGTATGCCAACTCTTCTGGCGTGAGAGTTTTGGCCTCGGATGGCCCAAGTTGGCATACGCCACCTTTTTCTGGCGTGCGCCAACACAGTAGTTTTTCTAGCAGAGTTGCACAAATGAGTATGTAAGGGAAAATCGTCCCACAAGGATCGAGTTTAAAGCTTTAACTTAGTTTTGTAACTTGTCTAAGATCAAATTATGAAGTGGTTTGATGGAAACTCTCGTTCTAAGTTGGTTTACTACTCTAACAAATTATGAATTTAGTTACTTGAAGGTTTAGTTTTCAAAACAGATTCTTAACAACTTATATTACACAAATGAGCAAAGTGAACTTAAAACCACAATAATCATCGAATTCAGAAGGTTTACTAAGTACATAACATGGTCCTAGTGTTTCGAAATCAACAAAACTACACTCTCGTACTAGAAAGGCCTAAATTGCTTCTTTACCATGCTTAGAATGTTAAGATGTTCTCTCGACCCCAAAAACCAACTAAGCACAGCAAAGAACCAACTATATGTGGTGCGATAAATATCCGATTAAAAATACGTGCAAGAGAACACGATCGCTCAAGTAATAGAATGATAAGTAAGATCGTCTCCACAGGGACAGATGGATCAATTCTCTAATTACCGGATTATGAATTCTCAACTTTAATCTAAGCAATTCAATTCGAATGATTGTATTGTGATTAATTACTACGAAGCGCTGAACAAACTAGGGTTGTCAATCCTGGATTTGCACAACGATTAACTAACTTAACAAACAAAAGAACGAGCACGCGATCTATGTTACGTACTAAGTTCGTCACTTTTAACACGCGAACACTCAACACGAATTAACCAAGCAATTAAGGATCAAGTAGATGAATGAAAAGACAACACCTGACCACGAGTTATGAAAATAGCTTGTTGATTGATTAATCCGAGTCGCCGATCACAATTCTCCAAATTGAAAGCAAAGAATAACTAGGGTTGATCTCTTGTGTGTAAACGTTCAAGAGTACCCTTAACCTAAAGTTCAAGGCCTTATATAGGCTAGCCTAAAAACAAGACCTAAAAGAAAAGTCCTAATTTGACTAAACAGGTCTTCTGAGTCTTTCCGGGCAATCCAGCGGGTCGCTGGCTTTTCCAGCGGGTCGCTGGAAATCCTCTGCTCACATCCAGCGGGTCGCTGGCTTTTCCAGCGGGTCGCTGGATCTCACCAGTTCTTCTTCTGCCGCTTCCGACTCTCCAATTCTTCAGACCTTTCTATCCGCCATCACGCCATGCCTCACTACTTTGTCAATCTTCATGGAATCACCTACAAAACCACCAAATATCGACAGATTTCCCGCTCCTCAACATAAACACAAAATGCATAAAAATATACTCGACATACGATGAAATGAGAATAAAGCGTGGACAAAACATGCACAAAACATGGGTAGATGTGTGTCCGTTTACAAGCACATCACAACTCCACACTTAAGTTCTTGCTTGTCCCCAAGCAAGTTGCATCAGAACTACCGTTTTCACGGATCCTCCTTATTTGGAACAAATCGCGACATGCATCATCCTCTCGCTCGTCATTCATCTCACTTAACTGTCAAAGAAAAATTCATGTAAACCCAACACCCTCAACTGTTTAACCTTACTTTCGCACTAAGCGGACCATACGAGAACTGACTACTCAGTGGGTAGGATCAATCTATGCTCACTTATATTGGGTAGTCAACTACCTATCACTCGCAAGCCTGCTCAGGTTCAAAAAAATATTATACTTCGCACTTGACACTCTCTCAAGCAACGTAGGGCTCGTAATCAAGAGGGACTTTGCATAGGGTTGTAATGTGGCTTAGGGTAAGGGGAGGATAATTCTGTGGGTAATGGCTAAACAACCCAATCCGAGGATTACATAAGAATCTAACTCTCGGTTATACTAAACATCTCACCCTATAATGACTAAACACTCAACCCATTGTACCCATGTCCTAGAGGCATTTACTCGGGACAAGCCACCCACTTTTCATTGTGTGCTCCTTTTTTTTCTTTTCTTTTCACCACATTCCTTCCATCTTTCCACTTTCCTTGGATATATTCTTTTTTTCTTCTTTTGCTTTTCCACACTTTTTATTTTTCTTTCCCTTGTGGTTTTTCTTTTCTTTTCACGCATTCTCGCACATTCATTGGTAGCTCATCCCGACTTTTGACTGTTAGCCTCAATTCTACCCTTTTTCAAACCCAAATGACAATCAGTACCCCTCAGCTACACTACAAGATGCACCCTTACAAAATCATCCCACAATTAATGTCCTATTTCCTCGGACTGGACAGTTAAGGGTAGGTGGGGGTTAGATATCGGCTCATGTAGTGGTGTGCTAATAGTAACTCAATGAAAAGGCTTAGGCTCAATGGGGTTATGCAATGGATAAGAACGGGTTTTTGGCTCTAAGGCTCTAGGCTCAACATCAAAATGGCCCCCGATATATAACTCACCCCGCACTACGAAATCATGCCAAGTGCTAATATACTATTCCCATCACCCGAGACACGCGAGCACCTCATGAATAAAATAGAGACGGGTGTCTCATCCTTCGGCACAAATTTCTCACAAGGTCACTCATCAAGCTCTCAAGCATGGTCCACCTAGTGCAACTATCAACTTAAATAACCAAGGGTGTTGAGCCCATATAATTCCGCTCACGACATTCAAGTTCAATTCCTGACTACGCAATAAGATTCAGTGGTCGCTCTAGGTTCACAAGTTGGAGGGGGGTTCATCAATTGCAAACGACTCAACACTTCAATCAAAAACACACGCCACATACATAACAGACTCAATCACATGCGTATGTTAACAAAAGAAAATAAAGTAAAACATTCCTAAAACATCACAACGCACACGGCGTGCAACTCCACACTTAGAGAACACATTGTCCTCAATGTGAAGTAGCAAGCAGCGAACAAAAGCAAAACACAAAAAAAAAACAAACACAATGAACGGAAGGAAAGAGAGGAGCGGTAATACCTGTTCATGGGTGAGGTGGTTGATATGGTAGATTCGCCCGAAGCCACTCCCACTGTGCACAGTTGTATTCTTGATCGGCTTGATATTGACTCCGGAATGCGGCATGATCGGAAACGAGAGACTAGACTTGGACCTCTAAGTTCTCCAATCGTTGCTCAAGGTCGGAACTCGGAGGATCATCGGTCTCGGACAGGCGTAGCTGGTCTCGGACAGCCTGGCGATCTTCCCACGGTACTTCCTTATAAAGGGATGTGCCGTGCAGAGTGTCTTGTTTGTACAGCAAATGCCACCTCACCAGTTGGTCGCGAGTGATAATCGCCGGCCGAAAGATGTCCGCCAATGGAGGGGAGGCCCGACCTGGCAAAAAGTGACGAACCAACAAAGCAACAATGTGGCCAAGTCCTAGCCATTTGGGGTCAGTCATGTTCAACGTACGTCGAATAACATCACAAATCAGTTGAACAGTATTGAATGGTTTCCGATTCTTAACACATGCGAGAGCATAAATCTGGGGACGAGTTAGCCGGTTGTTTTCATACTGACCACTAAAGCAAGCGCACATAAAATGGTGTAACACACCCATATAGAGGTCGGGGAGGAGGCTAGCAGGTGGCTATGTTTTATAGTGGGGGAGACCGGTAAGGTCCTTCCACCCTACTTGTGCAGCTCTATTGTTTTTGAAATCAAAAGCCCCACCCCCAGCTTGCAGTTCAAGAATGTCAACAAGCAGCTGTTCATCTACCGTGATTGGCCTACCATACAGTCGTGTAGTGAAACACACATCATTAGCAGCTAATGTGACCGTACTATAGAACTCAACAACTACCTCAGGGTGAATATCAACACTCGTGTTGGCAAAGAAATTCCACCCAAGATCATCCAAAGCATGACGCAAATCAATATCAATGCCGAGCACATGCATCTCACTCCAGTCAATAGTCAAGTATTCAACAAATCGACAGTCCGCAAATTTAGTAAACCGCTCACCTTCAGCCTCACTAAAGATAGGAAAAGGAGCGCCATACCTTCGCGCTATGTCGACAGACAGAGGTGGAGCGGAGCTCGACTCACCGGGATGATAGGACGATGTCGTGCTTTGCTTTGGAGCCATGGGCTTGGTCGGAAGAAAAAAGTCAACAAAAGTCAACAGCGGTCAACAGCGGTCAACGGCGGTCAACGGCGGTGGTCGGTTTGACGGAAAGATTTTGGCGAGCACGGCAAAGCCCAGTCGACGGTGGATGGAGATTCGACGCTGTGAGTCCGGGATCTGCAAAAGAAAGAAAAAGTAAAAAGGGAAAAAAAAACAAACTCGAGATTAGGGAGGAGTGTGTGGAGGTCGGGATGGCATGGATTGTGTGGATTGGTTGTGTCGTGGTGGTCGTGATGGATGGTGTGTGTGGGTGGAGGTTTGTGGTTGGAGGGTTGAGGGGTTTTGGGTAGAGGAAATTGGGAGGAGAGTGAATTTGGAGGAGAGGAAAAGTGGAGTTGAAGGGGTTGGTTCGGGGGTTTTAAACCCCGAACTTCCAGCGGGTCGCTGGAAATCCCAGCGGGTCGCTGGATTTGGTTCGGTCAACTTCCAGTAGGTCGCTGGAAATCCCAGCGGGTCGCTGGATTTGTCCCTGGACACTTCCAGCGGGTCGCTGGAAATCCCAGCGGGTCGCTGGACTTCACTGGATCGCCTTTTCTCCCTGAATCTGGCCTCGTATCTTCCCCAACCTGTTAGTCCTATAAAAATAAAAGAAAAAAAAAACACGAACACATTTTTTTTCGAGGGTGACACTATGTACATTCCCTTATAAACCCACAAACTCGGGGAAACTCGGACGAGTGACTCTAAATATTGCAAAAAGGACACGAAAACGAAAAAAAGTAGTTCTAAGTTAACGTCATTAGCTTGACGGTGGCATGGTCTTATTGAGGCACGGGATCGTGAAGGTCCATGCAGCCTTCTTGAGTGTCGAAACGGTCGCCGAGGTAAACCTTCAATCGTTGTCCATTGACCTTGAACTCTTCCTTAGTGTCATCATTACAGATTTGGACGGCGCCATGAGGTGATACGGCGACAATGGTGTAGGGTCCAGTCCATCGCGATTTGAGTTTTCCTAGGAAAAGTTTAAGGCGAGAGTTATAGAGAAGTACCTGTTGGCCCGCTGAGAACTCGCGGTGCAGAATCTTTTTATCATGCCACCTCTTGGTCTTCTCCTTATAAAGCTTGGCATTCTCATATGCTCTTAGGCAGAATTCTTCGAGTTTTTCGAGCTGCAGCAGGCGTCTTTCTCCGGCTTTATCGAGGTTTAGATTTAGTCGGCGGAGTGCCCAGTATGCCTTGTATTCAAGCTCGACTGGTAGACGACAAGCCTTCCCATAAACTAGTTGGTATAGTGACATTCCGATGGGGGTCTTGTAGGCTGTCCTGTAGGCCCATAGTGCATCATCCAGCTTGCTGGACCAGTCCTTCCGCGATGGGTTTACCGTGACTTCCAAGATCCTCTTGATTTCGCGATTTGACACCTCGACTTGACCACTAGTTTGGGGATGATAGGCTATAGCAATCTTGTGAATAACTCCGTACTGCGTCAGTGCATTGGCGAGCAAGTTATTGCAAAAGTGCTTTCCTCCGTCGCTGATAAGAATCCTGGGAGTCCCAAAACGACTAAAAATATTTTTCTGCAAGAATTTAGTGACTACCTTTGCATCATTTGTCGGGAGAGCCACTGCTTCCACCCATTTGGAAACGTAGTCCACTGCGAGAAGTATGTAGAGGTTTCGGTCGGATGGTGGGAACGGTCCCATGAAGTCGATTCCCTATACGTCGAATATTTCCACCTCCATGATTCCGTGCTGGGGCATCTCATGACGACGGGATATGTTTCCTGTCCGTTGGCAGCGGTCACATTTCTTCACGAATTCCATGGCATCCTTGAACATAGAAGGCCAGTAAAAACCGCTTTGAAGAACTTTGGCAGCAGTGCGCTCGCCAGCAAAATGGCCTCCATAAGGTGAGTTGTGGCAGTGATGGAGGATGACTTCTTGCTCTTCCTGAGGTACACAGCGGCGTAGTAGTTGATCTTTTCCTTGTTTGAACAGGTATGGTTCGTCCCATACATAAAACCTGACATCATGTAAAAATCTTTTCTTCTGTTCGGAAGAAAGGTTAGGGAGTATGATGTTGCTAACAAGGTAATTAACAAAATCAGCATACCAAGGCACAGATATGACATCTAGCGCATATAGTTGTTCATCAGGAAAAGATTTATTAATAGGCGAGAAAGATGTTACCGATGGGTTCTCAAGGCGCAAAAGATGATCAGCCACTGGGTTGTCTGCTCCCTTCCGATCACGTATTTCGATGTCGAACTCTTGAAGAAGGAGAATCCATCTGATGAGTCTGGGCTTAGCATCCTTCTTAGTGAAGAGGTATCGTATAGCTGCATGATCTGTGTATACTGTCACTTTGCTTCTGAGCAGGTATGAGCGGAATTTATCAAGGGAGAAGATTACTGCTAAAAATTCTTTTTCCGTCGTGGCATAATTAACTTGAGCAGTGTCCAATGTGCGGCTGGCATAGTAAATTGCATGAAATCCTGTGGTCTTTCTCTGACCGAGTACAGCGCCGACTACATAGTCGCTTGCATCATACATGATCTCGAATGGAAGATCCCAATCGGGTGCTGTAATGATCGGTGCGGAGACGAGCGCTTCCTTGAGATGCTGAAAGGCTGACTTGCATTCTTCATTGAAGATAAAGGGAACCTCCTTTTCAAGCAATTTGCATAGTGGCTTCATGATTTTTGAGAAGTCCTTGATGAACCACCTGTAAAACCCAGCATGGCCTAAGAAACTCCGCACTCCCTTTACAGATAGTGGAGGGGGAAGCTTGTCGATGACTTCCAGTTTGGCCTTGTCAACTTCTAGGCCGTTACTTGATATTTTGTGGCCAAGGACCACTCCTTTGGTAACCATAAAGTGACATTTCTCCCAGTTGAGCACCAGATTAGTCTCCTTGCAGCGTTCTAAAACCTGTCCCAAATGTAGGAGGCATCCCTCAAATGAGTCTCCGAAAACCGAGAAATCATCCATAAAAATCTCGATTTGACGCTCAACCATGTCAGAGAAGATTGCCATTATACACCGTTGAAAGGTGGCAGGTGCATTACAGAGTCCGAACGGTATTCGGCGAAAGGCGAAGGTACCATAGGGGCAGGTGAAGGTGGTCTTTTCTTGATCTTCAGGTGCAATAGGGATTTGAAGATAACCTGAGTAACCATCCAGAAAGCAGTAGTAATCATGACCTGCTAGTCTATCCAGCATCTGGTCAATAAATGGTAGAGGGAAGTGATCCTTTCGGGTGGCTTTGTTCAGCTTCCGAAAATCAATGCAGACCCGATGTCCCACCACTACTCGTGTAGGGATAAGCTCATTGTTTTCGTTGGGAACAACTGTAATACCTCCTTTCTTGGGGACGCACTGAGTAGGGCTTACCCATTTAGAATCTGAGATTGGGTAGATTATGCCAGCATCAAGCCATTTGATTACTTCCTTCCGAACTACCTCCTTCAACTTCGGGTTGAGCCTTTGCTGGGCCTCCACCGATGGTGTGAAGTCCTCCTCCAAAATGATTTTATGTTGGCAAAGAGATGGGCTGATGCCTTTCACATCACCAAGTGTCCATCCCAACGCTTCTTTGTGCCTTGAAATCACGTTGATGAGCTGTTCTTCCTGCTCATGCGTCAATGATGCAGAAATAATTACAGGAAGCTTGTTACCTTCACACTGATAGGCGTACTTCAGATGTCCTGGTAGTGGCTTGAGTTCCAATTCAGGTGGTGCAAGAATAGATGCTTGCAACTTGACTCTGGGTGTGCTGTCCAGCTCTAGTGATTCTGCTATACGTACCCATGCTACTTGCTCCATTACTTCAGAATCAGTTTCTTCCACTTCAGACTCCAGCACTACTTCCAAATTGCTTTCGATGGTGGCCTCTAAACTCCCCACAATCTCGTCTATCACGTCGATCCTATAACAGTCATCATCGACAGACGGATACCTAGCTGCGTCGAAGACGTTGAACACAACCTCATCGTCGCAGACCTTAAATCGCAGCTCTCCCTTTTCTACATCAATACTCGTTTTTCCTGTCGCAAGGAACGGTCGACCTAGGAGGAGCGGCACATTACGGTCTTCTTCCATTTCCATAACGATGAAGTCCACCGGAAAGATTAACGTGTCAACCTTCACAAGCACATTTTCGATGATCCCCTTTGGCCTAGCTACTAATCTATCTACGAGCTGGAGAACTATGGATGTAGACTTCATATCCCCCAAACCAAGCTTTTGGAATATAGAATACGGCATGAGGTTTATGCTAGATCCTAGATCAATAAGTGCCTTCTTGAAAATCTGATCGCCAATGGTGCAAGGTATGGTGAAACTGCCAGGATCCTTCATCTTCTGAGGAAGATCCTGGCTTAGAACTGCACTGCATCCCCTAGTCAAAGGTATGACCTCGAAGTCCTCGATGCTCTTTTTCTTCGAAATGAACTCTCTAATCCACTTTCTGTATGTGGGCATCTGCTCAAATGCATCGAGTAGTGGAATGTTGATATGAAGATTCTTGAATAACACTAGAAACTTCTGATAGCTAGGATGAGAAACTTGTTTGTTAACTCTTTGAGGGAAAGGTGGCGGAGGATATCTTCTCTCTTGTACTGGCTTGACAATTTCCTCGGTAGACTTGTCTTTCTCAACTACTGTAGGATTCACCCGAAGTTCTTCTTCCTCCTCGCTCACTGGTTTTCCAGATGGTTTCGATGTTGGGCTTGCAATGTTCTTCCCCAAATCTAGCCCACTTCTGGTTGTGATTGCCTTACAGTGTTCTTGCTGTGTAGGCGGGGTTTCTGTGTTGCTTGGAAGTGTTTCCGGTTGCCTTGCGTTCAATTGAAGTGCAAGCTGACCTATCTGAATCTCCAGATTTCTGATCGTGGCTTCATGACTAAGAACTTGCTTCCTCAACTCATCTTCATTCCTCCGATCTGGTTGAGGTGGTGGCTGTTTTTGCCACTTTTGGTGGTAATTCTGAGGTTGTTGTGGCTGAGGGCCTTGAGCACTGTTAGCAGCCATAGGGGTGTTGGGTTGTTGAGGTACATGTTGACCTGCATTATTTCTCCACGAAAAGTTTGGGTGGTTTCTCCAACCCGGGTTATACGTGGTAGAATACGGATCATTGTTCTTATTATTATTACCCACATAATTCACAGATTCGGCTAGCAAAGAACAATTATCAGTAACATGAGGTCCAGTACAGATCTCGCAAACCTGAGCAGGTGTAGGAGTTGGTGCATATGAGCCTTGGATTAATTGTGTGAGAGTTGCCACCTGTGCCTTGAGCGCAGTGATCTCACTGTTATCCTGTACGCTGGCCACTTTCTTTCTTTCCACCCTATCTCCCCACTCGTGATTGTTGGTGGCCATGGCTTCAATTATGCGGAACCCTTCAGTTTCTTCTTTTTCCATCAAATCACCTCCAGCTGCTGCGTCTAGGCTGGTTCAAACTTGTGATTCACATCCGTTGTAAAAAGTTTGGATGAGCATCCATTCTGGAATCTGGTGGTGTGGACAGTCACGTAGCAGCTTCTTGTAGCGACGCCATGCTTCATGTAAAAACTCGCCACCCTGTTGCTTGAACTGCGAAATTTTGTTACGCAGCTGAGTGGTCTTGCCTGGTGGGTAGTATTTCTCTAGGAATTTGTCTACAAGCTCGTCCCACGTGGTAAAAGTGCCTGCAGGGAAACCGGCAACCCATTCTCTAGCATCATCCTTTAAACTGTGCTTGAATAGTCGCAACTTGAGTGCATCTGCTGAAACTCCATTGTATTTGACTGTCGAGCAATGATCTTCAAAGGTTTGGATGTGCTTCGCAGGGTTTTCTGAGGGATTGCCCCAAACTGATCTTCACGAACCTGATTAATAAGGCCAGACTTGATCTCAAAGTTATTAGCCTCCACAGCTGGGTATTCGATACTGGGTCGAAGGTCGGCCAGCCTAGGGTGCGTCTGCCTTCTCCTGTTGTTATTTGCGGGAGCATTAATTACCCGATTCTGATCTGCCATCTCTTCTTTGTGTTGGTCCCTTAGTCTCGAGCGAAGAGTTCGTTCAACTTCGGGGTCGTATTCAAGAAGTGGTTGATTGTCAGAACGGGTGTGTGGCATACACCTCCGGCGCCATCACTCACTGCAAAACTCAATGAAAAAGATCAGGCGTATTGAGGAACAACACGGGTGCAAAAAGCTTAGTCTCAAAGTCGTGAAAGCTGTACCCAATATTAAAGACAGATTGATTAAATCTGTCCCCGGCAACAGTGCCAAAAACTTGGTGCGATAAATATCCGATTAAAAATACGTGCAAGAGAACACGATCGCTCAAGTAATAGAATGATAAGTAAGATCGTCTCCACAGGGACAGATGAATCAATTCTCTAATTACCGGATTATGAATTCTCAACTTTAATCTAAGCAATTCAATTCGAATGATTGTATTGTGATTAATTACTACGAAGCGCTGAACAAACTAGGGTTGTCAATCCTGGATTTGCACAACGATTAACTAACTTAACAAACAAAAGAACGAGAACGCGATCTATGTTACGTACTAAGTTCGTCACTCTTAACACACGAACACTCAACACAAATTAACCAAGCAATTAATGATCAAGTAGATGAATGAAAAGACAACACCTGACCACGAGTTATGAAAATAGCTCGTTGATTGATTAATCCGAGTTGCCAATCACAATTCTCCAAATTGAAAGCAAAGAATAACTAGGGTTGATCTCTTGTGTGTAAACGTTCAAGAGTACCCTTAACCTAAAGTTCAAGGCCTTATATAGGCTAGCCTAAAAACAAGACCTAAAAGAAAAGTCCTAATTTGACTAAACAGGTCTTCTGAGTCTTTCCGGGCAATCCAGCGGGTCGCTGGCTTTTCCAGCGGGTCGCTGGAAATCCTCTACTCACATCCAGCGGGTCGCTGGATCTCACCAGTTCTTCTTCTGCCACTTCCGACTCTCCAATTCTTCAGACCTTTCTATCCGCCATCACGCCATGCCTCACTACTTTGTCAATCTTCATGGAATCACCTACAAAACCACCAAATATCGACAGATTTTCTGCTCCTCAACATAAACACAAAATGCATAAAAATATACTCGATATACGATGAAATGAGAATAAAGCGTGGACAAAACATGCACAAAACATGGGTAGATGTGTGTCCGTTTACACGCACATCAATATGCATCACTTTAAGGATAATAAATCACTGAGTAAGAGTATTAGCAACTCGAACCAGCAACTTATCTAACTAACCTTTCCATTTAAACTATCTCCTCTCGGTTTCAAGTTTAAACTAACTTCTAACCTTGGTGATCAAGCAAGTTTAGCATGGCATTAAGTTCGTTAGTTTGACATATTCATCATGTTTTTAACCCTCTAAACTGTGACTAAGTAGTCGCTTTAAGCCACCAAACTCAAAGATCGACTACTCACACATGCTTGCAAAGAACAATATAATCAAAAACATGAACATACTTAGCATTAATTAACAAAAACGAAGAGTACAAGAGAAGAAAGCTTTACAAGGTGATCCTCAGCTTTTTCTCAAGTTCTTTACAGAAAGGATGGCCAAAATTCGTGCTGCACACACCTTTTTCTCTCTCTTGTCTTTTTTTTACACTAATGCACTTAATTCACATAAAACAAAAGATAAAAGACAAAACAAATATAAACTAACATAATATCCTAACTACTATCCACTACTCCTCCACACTGGTCTGCCAAGGTCACAAGAAGCCCAAAATCTTGAGTGTATGGCCCCCTTCAATGTTTTCCACTCAAAGAGGAAAGTGGCTGGCAGTGTCACTGTCTGGTCTGGCGTACGCCAACTGTGCCTGGCGTATGCCAGATCTTCAGATGCTTGGTTGTTCACATCTGGTCGTTCTTGCTCGTGGTCATTCGCGTGTGGTCCTTCTTTGGCATGCGCCAACTTCCTTTAGCGTGTGCCAGATCCTCAGCGTTGCTCTTCTCGTCTTTGCATCTTTCCTCTCATCCATGCATCTGCTCGTCTAGCTCGGTCGTCATCCATTTCCTCGAATTAGCTCCTAAAACCATAAAACATAATGAGAAATAAAATACACAACTAAAAACATGAAATAAAGAAAACTAAGATAAAGATAACAAAAACTAAAATAAAACAACCTAAAATACTAAGAACAAACTATAAAATAGACATAAGTAATGAGTGTTTTAAGCACTCATCACACCCCCACACTTGAATCTTTGCTTGTCCCCAAGCAAGACTCAAATGCGAACATCAACTAAACAAAAATCACAAAAACACACACAAACACAGCACGAGGTAAAAACTTGGCAAGACTCGATCCAAACTTAACTTCCCTCAAAAACATCAACTTTTATCAAAATCTCATCAAAAACCTAGTTAAGTCATCAACTACAAAACACAAAGCACTACGAACTAGTAAACGCCTCGACACTCTATTATTTAAGAAAGTGTTAACTCTATGTAAAAGACACTAGAAGGTTAAACTCTCAAGGATAGTAAAGTGTATCACTCATATAATGTGTATGGTCAATTTTCCTTCACTTGCATATAGGTCAATATCTCAAAGCATCCTAAGTCCTACTCAGCGCTATCTAAAAGTCGCAATGGTTGTCAATGATCGGGGGGCTTTTTCATCGGGTTGTAATGGGGCTGAAGGTCAGGGTGAGGTAAAAATATATGGAAAGTGGCTAAACCATCCAATTCGAGGACTCAATACATGAACTAAGCAGTCTCTCGCCTAATCTAAAACATCCTCACCAAGTATAATAAATGTACATTCCCCAATATCCCAATATACTAAGATTTAGAAGCTCAAGTTTTGCCTAAACTTATGCTTATTCAACTTTTCTTTCTTTTTCTTTTCTTTTTCACTTCTCTTTTCTTTTCTTTTTCTTTTCTTTTCTTTTTCTTTTTCATTTTTTTTCTTTTCTTTTTCTTTTCTTTTTCACTTCATAACTCATGCACGTGTCTAGGCAAAACTCGGCTTCTCAATATGGTCATAAACTATAAAAACCCATACCCCAAGTTGGTTTGAGATACCGACTACTCATAATACAAACATTCCCAACAAGCACAAACTATAAGTCCTCAAATCGGATGATCAAAGGTAGGGAAGATTGTGGATAATAGGCTCAAAGATGGCTTCCTCATCTAAGATCAATAAAAAGGCTCGGCTCAAATGGTTTAACGCAAACGGTAGTAAAGGATTTTGGCTCTAAGGCTCTAGGCTCAAATATAAAAAAAATGCCCCGTCATCTCACTAACTTCCACGCAACCTAGACCACGATAAGTACTAGTAGGATGCCTTAATTAATTAACACAAGTATGCACCTCATGAAAAATAGAGACTGGTGTCTCTTCCGTCGGCTCAAATCCTCACAAGGTACACTCAAAAACTCTCTACTCTAGTCTACATAGTGAAACTACCTTCCTAAAGAACAGAGTGTGAGGTTTCTACCAATTCTTAGGCTTTGTGCTCGAATTAAATCCCTAACTAAGAATTTGATAAAATTCTGACATAAGTTGAATTTTTTTTGAGGGGGTCAAATTTATAAGTCTAAACCTACACATCTTAGACAATCTAAACGACCTAAAAAGAAAGATTCCTTCCTGGAAGGAACCCTCCCCCACACTTGAATGACACATTGTCCTCAAGGTGTCTAATACACGTAATCAAAAACACAAATATCACACAAGTATAAAAAGAACAAACATGCAAGTAAGCTAAAACAAAGATAAGCAAACAAACACACAAAATGAAATCTAAAATACAAAAGAGCAAATAAAGTAAAATAAATAAAAAGACTAAGGAAGTAAGAGCTCCCTGTCAATCCTGTACTGGAGGCTACGGTGGAGACTGTGGTGGAAACATGAATCCAGCACCGAAGTTTTCGGCCTATTGTCGCATCCACGCCGCTTGCTCCCTCTGCTGCTCTATAAATGCTCGCTGCTCAGCGTAGAACGCGTGTTGCTCCTCTATCTGCACTCTCTGGTGCTCTTCAATGCGAGCAGTCAATGACATCACTTGCTGAAGCTGGACGCCATATCCCTGAAGCTGGTCTCCGTAGCCCTGCAGCTGCAACTGCATCGCAGCAAACTGGTCATGAAGATTTACCTGCGGGCGTGGAGACTGATGGCTGGGTCCAGCCTCGTCATGATGCTCTTCCTCCTCCTGCTCCTGCTCCTGAGGGTCAGGTGCTTGCACTGGTAGTGGAAGACCTAATCTGGTAAGGGTAGCTAAGACCGCCTGACGCTCCTCCTACGGCTTGTACCGCACTATCTCCTCGCCATTTCTTGTCATCATCTTCTTGATCAGCTTGCTGTAGTTGAGCTTATCGATGTCAAGATCCACTGGCTCCACATATGACCATGTATACTCTGAAAATCTCGCAGGAAAATGGTGACGTGCAATGCGAGAAATGATATGACCTAGGTAACGATGTCTAGGTTCCCTATCGCTAATTGAACATGCAAAGCAGTCAACCACCATAGCATAAGTGCTAAACCTTACATCGTGGCGGAGGTAGTCGATGGCATATAGTTGAGATCGGAACACTTTAGACTCTTCCCATTAACCACAGAAGGTCAGAGTCATAAAGCAATGGAGGATACCTAAGTATGGTTCTCTAATCAGCGCATTAGGTGCCCTCCCCGACTCATATCGAGCGAAACCAGTAATCTCATGCCATGCCTGATTGGCTAACCTAGTTGGGTGAAAATCTAAAGCTCCACCACCACTTGTCAGTTCAAACAGGTCAACAAATTCAGCTTCATCCATCTCAAGATCAGTGTCAAAAACTCGTGCAGTAAATGAATGCCTATTTGCCTGAACCTGTAGAGTGCAGTAGAACTCCATCGCTAACTCTTGTCTAACTAAAATTGTTCTATCCTTAAAGTACCCCCACCCCATCTTATCAAAAGCCTCATCCAACTCATCCGCTACCCCTAAAATTCTCATCTCATTCCAATTAATCTTAAAATGACTAACAGTAGTGAGTTAAGAAAATCTTTGGTACCTCTCTCCCTCCCAATCGTTGAAGATTGCAAAGAGAGCGTTGTAGCGGTGGCGGATATCTCTGGGTTGCTCTGATGAAGAATCTGACCCTGATGGTTTAGGAGTCCGCATGCGCTTCCCTGTATTTCTCCTGCTTACCCGGCTAGATCAATCAGCTCCTGACATCGTAGATTGTGTTTAAAGAGTTGGGTAATATGGGCAATGTATCTAGGATGCTTGGGCAAGAGTAGATCTAGGTTTCGGATTTTGCTAATTCTGGTGGATGGTGAATTGTGACAAAAAATCGGCCACTGCCGAACTTATACCCCCTTTCTGACCTACCTGGCGTACGCCAGAGGTTCCAGGCATATGCCAGATTTCTGTTTTCCCATTTCTGGCCCACGCCACCTTTTCCTGGCATGCGCCAGGTCTTCTTTTCGTGCATAATTGGCGTGCGCCAATTGTTTCTGGCGCACGCCAGTCAGTGAATATTTGGTGAAAATAGCTTTTGCATTTACATTCTACCTAAACCAACTATCTAACAAACACTTAAACTATAAATTATGATAACAACACACAAATGTACATCTAAACTAATTTTTTTTATATTTTTATATTTTTTTAATTTTTTTTGGCTTTTATGTACGCTGCGTTCCTGGAAAGCTTCAAAACTAGACGCCCCATTCTGATGGGTCATTCTTTTGACGGATTATCAATTATCGTGACTTTTCGGCACAAAGCATAATAAGGTCATGACATATTAGCACAGTCGCTCGATTGGCGTATAGTACTATCTCTGATGTAATCACCGTCAAAGGTGCAACTTCGATATCCGCCGCTCACACAGCTCCTCAATCGCGTACCAAGACAAACTTCCTGGTCTCGCAACCCTTTTAGCACGAAGCTTAACAAGGTCTTGACGTAATAGGACAGTTCTCTCGGTTTGCGATATTATAGTATGTTTGTTGCAAACACCGTCATGCTCCAACTTCCCACAATTGTGACAAAACCCAAATCTCGCCATCCTTCGTCTGTACGCACACTTCGATGTTCCTCTCGAATGTTTCTCCAAATTCTCTCTGCATTTCTCGAGTCTCAATGTTTCTTTTGCTTGCTTCAGAATAACGAGAAAAATGTCCATTGGGATTTTCTTTGAGATTAGTAATCTAAGCAACAATATATACTTAACACAAAACATCATGTTCTTTATCCTCTAACAGGTAAAAGAGAAACACTTTTCTTACTGATCCATCTCTTGTTGTTTCAAGAGACACACCTCACAATCGGAGTACCATGATGTACTAGTTCCTTTCCTTGCGACTCTCCTGGCATTACGCCTAGTGGAGCCACCATTTAATTCCATGGTTCTCACTTTTGGCAAAGGGTGACTAGCATGTCGTAAGTCACGACGCTCAATTCTCAAAGTTTCTTTTGCCGTATGGAGAATAACTAGACAAATTTTTAGTGGAAGCTTATTTTTCACTAGGAAACTTACTAGTAAAATGTACTTTGAGCAAAATATTTCTTCCTCTCTTGTAATTCTGCACATAAAAGAAAATAATATAATCCCTATTAGTGAAATAATAGAAGTAAATACTAATAAAATTAAAAATGAACCTACAAAAAAAAAACTAAACATGCTAATTTAGAGTCGTCAGCTTGACTACTGTCGTATTTATGCATTATTCAACATATTAACCAATTGCACTTTTGCGATTTGGTTAATGATGTCTCCTCCCATGTAGATTTTGCATCTTTGGCCATTAACTCTGAATACCTCCCCCTTGGTACTTTGTAAATCAAGTGCCCCAAAAGGGAACACTTTCATAATCGTATAAGGTCCGCTCCATTTAGATTTGAGCTTCCCAGGGAAGAGTTTAAATCTAGAGTTAAAAAGAAGAACATGTTGACCCTCTTTAAAATCTTTTCTGATAATATGGGCATGATGTCTTTTTTTTTGTCTTTTCCTTGTAGAGTCTTGAGCTTTCGAATGCAAGATCTCAAATTTCTTCCAACTCATAGAGTTGGAGAATTCTTCGTTCTCCTGCCTTTTTTTAATCGTAATTAAGGGTCTTGATGGCCCAGAATGCATGATGCTCAAGTTCCACAGGAAGATGGCATGCTTTGCCATAAACTAGCCTGTAGGGCGACATTCCTATTGGAGTTCTGAATGCCATTCGATATTCCCATAAGGCATCATCGAGCTTATTCGACCAATCTTTCCTCATCGATCCAACAATTTTTCCAAAATCTTTTTGAGCTCTCGATTCGAAAGTTCCACTTGTCCGCTTGTTTGGGGATGATAAGGTGTTGCCACCATATGAGTTACCCCATATCTTTTAAGTAGGACTTCGAATGGTTTATTGCAGAAATGTGATCCACCATCACTGATTATTGCTCGTAGTACTCCAAATCTCGAGAAGAGTTTTTTAAGAAATAGGATAACAACTCTAGCGTCATTTGTAGGTGACGCCAAGGCTTCTACCCACTTTGAAACGTAATCAACTCCAACCAAGATGTATTTGTTGCCATTCGATGTGGGAAAAGGTCCCATAACGTCCAACCCCCACACATCAAAGAGCTCAACCTCTAAAATACCAGATAATGGCATCTCATTTCTTTTAGATATGTTACCCATTCTCTGGCAGCGATCACATTATTTCACATAGGTACGTGCGTCTCTAAATATGAAAGGCCAATAGAATCCACACTCAAATACCCTTGTTGTAGTCCTTGTTGCTCCATAATGACTTGAGTAAGTAGTGTTGTGACATTGCTCTAAAATATTAGCTATTTCCCAATCAGCAATGCACTGTCGAAGCATTCCATCATTACATCTCTTAAAGAGATATGGATCATCCCTAACAAACAATTTAGCATCCCTTAGGAATTTCTTCCTTTGAGGATAACTTAGGCCTGCTGGAATAATTTCTCAAACTAAAAAGTTGGCAAAATCTGCATACCAGGGGGCTTCCACTCTACTCATCGTCATCAGAGTTTCATCAGGAAACGCTTCCTGTATCTTACCATTTTTTTTCATCCCATCGCTTTTCTCTAACCGAGAGAGATGATCTGCGACAACATTTTTAGCTCCTTTCTTATCTTTGATTGACAAGTCAAATTCTTGAAGTAACAGAATCCAACGCATTAAGCGAGGTTTTGCATCTTGCTTTGAAAATAAATACTTCAAAACTGCATGGTCTGTATAGACTATAACTTTTGAACTAAGCAAGTATGCTCTGAATTTGTCACAAGCGTAGATGACTGCAAGTAACTCTTTCTCTGTGGTTGTATAATTTAGTTGAGCCCATGCCAGCACTCTACTTGCGTAGTAGATGACATGGACCTTCCCTTCTTTCTTTTGTCCAAGTACGCAACCCAAAGCTAAGTCACTTGCATCACACATTAGCTTAAATGGAAGTTTCCAATCCGGCGATAAAATAACCAGAGCTGTTACTAAAGCTTTCTTTAAGGCATCAAATGCCTTCTGACATTCCTCGTCAAAGTTGAAGGACACGTCCTTAACTAACAAATTTGTTAGAGGCTTGGGAATTAGAGAGAAGTTCTTGATGAATCTTCTATAAAAGCCCGCATGACCCAGAAAGGCTCTAATTCCTTTAACTGTGGTTGGTGCAATCATCTTCTCTATCACGTCTGTCTTAGCTCTATCCACTTCCATTCCAACTTAAGAAATCTTGTGTCCAAGAACTATTCCTTCGTCTACCATAAAATGGCACTTTTCCCAGTTGAGCACAAGATTCTTTTCCTCACATCTTTTCAGTACCTTATCAAGATTTTCCAGACAATGATCAAATGAATTTCCAAATACAGAGAAGTCATCCATAAAAATTTCCATAATCTTCTCGTTCATCTCCCAAAAGATGGACACCATACAACGTTGGAATGTTGCTGGTGCATAACTTAATCCAAAAGGCATTCTGCGATAAGCAAAAATACCAAAGGGACAGGTGAAAGATGTCTTCTCCTGATCTCTGGGATATATCGCTATTTGGTTGTACCCTGAGTACCCATCCAAAAAGCAATAGTAAGGATACTCCGCTATTCTTTCTAACATTTGATCAATAAATGGCAAAGGGAAGTGATCCTTCCGTGTGGCATCATTCAATTTCCTGTAGTCAACACACACCCTCCAACCGGTCACAGTACGTATTGGAATGAGTTCTCCCTCATCATTGATTATTAATGTCATTCCCTCTTTCTTGGGGACACAATGAATTGGACTCACCCACTCACTATCCGAAATTGGATAGATAATTCCGACTTCTAGAAGCTTGATCACCTCCTTCTTCACAACCTCCTTCATGTTTGGATTCAGTCTCCTTTGTTGGTCTACCCTCTATATGAATATGGTACATCACAATTTCTGGGCTTATCCCCTTGATATCGGAGATTTGCCAAGCAATTGCCTTAATCCTTTTGTTCACAATTGCGAGCACTTTGTCCTCTTCATCTTTGGAGAGCTTGTTCGAGATCATAATTGATAACCTCCTTCCATCTATTAAGAATGCATATCTTAGATGCGAGGGTAGTTCTTTCAACTCCAAGGATGGAGCTTTCATAATTGGGGGTGGAGTTTTGTACTTCAAATAAAACTCCAGTTCCTTAAGTAAACCATCCTTATCCATTTCCTCCTTCACTTTTTCCACATATTCTACTTCTTCTTGTTGTTCTTCTTCTATATCCTCTATCTTAGAAATGTTTTCCTTACAAAATTCTAGGATACAATCTTCCACAACATCAATCTTCATGCACATCCCTTCATCAAGAGGATGGCTGTCACGACCCAAATTCGGGATCGCTGACCGGCGCTAGACTATGCTTACCTACTTTACAAATATCATAATCTAG
>SOPF01021317.1:0-80898 GCA_012979155.1 Hypericum perforatum
AAAAGGCAAGAACATATGCTAAAAGGCACAAAATGACAAGAGAAGACACACAAATGTGTGAAAAGGCAAGAAAATAGGCTAAAAATGCAAAAAAAAAAAAGACGTAAAGGCACACAAATGTGTGAAAAGGCAAGAAATTATGCTAACAGGCACAAAATGACAAAAGAAGACACACAAATATGTGAAAAGGCAAGAAAATATGCTAAAAGGCATAAAACGACAAGAGAAGACACATAAATATGTAAAATGGTAAGAAAATATGCTAAAAAGGCACAAAACGTGAAGAGAAGATGCAAAATGTGTGACAATGTAAGAAAATATTCTAAAAGGCCCTAAAAGACATGAGAAGGCACACAAATGTGTGAAAATGCAAGAAAATATGATAAAAAGGCACAAAAAGAGAGGTAAAGGTACACAAATTTGTGAAAAGGCAAGAACATATGCTCAAAGGCACAAAATGACAAGAGAAGACACACAAATGTGTGAAAAGGTAAGAAAATAGGCTAAAAATGCACAAAAAGAGACGTAAGTATTTCAAAAATACTTACCCCCTCCTCCACAGGTGTCGAAAGTTAAAGATCTTGACATCCGGAGAGTCTTTATTGTTTATATGTTTGAAACTGTCGTCTACTTCTTAGGTTACTAGAAGTCTCTGGATGGTATTTCTCTTTTGTGATCTAGTATAGTCGCTCCATTATACATATTGTGGGACCTTGTGTTTAGACTTTAGTAATTAGAATATGGAAATTTGTAATACATATGTAACATATATGAAATTATGATTCCGCAATGACTTATGCTTCTGCGATTATGATTTGCGTACATATGTCTGAGGCTGGTTGGACCACGGCTCTTTGGTTTGGAATGTGTGATCTAGTGCCATGTTAGCGACCCAGATTTGGGTCGTGACACGAAGGGACACGAGGACTAGATAAGGCAGTTAGGCACATCTGAAGGGGTACGAAGGACTTGAGGCCTATCTAAAAGCCTTCCTGGCCACAAGATGTGTCTATCCATTCTCTGCTCGTGGTCCTCCGGGATGATAGCCTCCAGCCCCGGTCCTCCTTATTCATCGATCATCCCAGCAACAAGAGCACTCTTAGCATTGTCGACTTCTTCTCTTCTCCCATTCTATGTACTAGAAAATTCGAGTCTGAAAGTTCTGGGTATATAAGGGTTTGCCCGAAAGGTTCGAGAGTCATATGCAATGATCTTGGAATTGCCTGAATAATTGTTGTATCTTAGGGACGATTGTCGTAGCCCGTACGTACTGAAATAGATGGGGCAATCTCATCTTACGGAGAAAGTATCTAACACTTGCCTCGATTGTGCCCGATCCTAATCAAGTACTCATATCCGTACAAAAAACAATCATAAGAGGAGATTGTACTTGATGATGGCATCGAGTAGCACCATTGCTCTAACTACAGTCTCGGGAACTATCTATGCCAAAAGGCTAGCAAAGTTTAACAGTACCGAGTTCAAGAGATGGTAGAAGAAGATGACGTTCTATCTAACCACACTCAACCTGATATGGTTCCTGAAAGAAGACACACCAAAGCTCGTAGAGAACGAGAAAGATCAATAAGTGATCAACGCCCTCGATGCATGGAATCACAGTGACTTCCTCTATCACAACTACGTACTGAATAGACTACTAAGGAGATATGGAGTTCACTCGAGAAGAAGTACAAGACGAAGGATGCTGGGACGAAGAAGTTTATCGTCAGGCAGTTCCTCGACTTCAAGATGGTGGACTCCAAGAAAGTCATTGACCAAGTGTAGGAGTTACAGCTGATCCTTAACGAGATCCATGTCAAAGGGATACAACTCAGCAAGTCCTTTCAAGTAGCCGCAATGATCGAGAAGCTTCCCCCGCTCTATAAGGACTTCAAGAGCTACCTCAAGCATAAGAGGAAGGATTTGAGCCTGGAAGACCTGATCATGAGGCTTTGGATCGAGGAAGACAATCGAAAGTCTAAAGTCAAGCAAGGTAAGGCCCTTTCTGAGAGCACCGTAAACCTCGCCAAAGGTAAAGGTGGCAAGAAGAAGAAGAAGTCTGAGGATAAGCAGGAGAAGCAAGAGCCCCAGAAGAACAAGAATAAGAAGATCAAAGGTGCTTGCTACAACTGCGGGAAGCCCGGCCACATAGCTAAGGATTGTTGCCTGCCTAAAAAGGATGATCAAGGAAAGGCCAACCTAGCTGAAGGCCCATCCGAGATGGATCTGTCAGCTATGGTGTTTGAGGCTAACCTAGTGGATAATCTGAGGGAGTGGTTAGTGGATACTAGAGCTACTCGCTACGTCTGCTCAGACAAGGAGTTATTTTCGTACTACATTCCAATCAACAGCCGAAAGCTAGTCCTAAAGCTGACCTCAGGAAAGGAGCTGACCCTCAATGATGTGCTGCATATCCCGAACATCCACAAGAACTTAGTCTCTGGCTCCTTGTTAAGCAAAGCCGGTCTTAAGCTTGTATTTGAGGCAGATAAATTTGTACTGACCAAAGCGGGTCAATTTATAGGCAAGGGTTACCTAGAAAAGGGGCTCTTTAAGATGAATGTAATAACTGTACACCGCAAGTTTAACTTTGATGGTCGTAATATAATAAAAGCTTCTTCTTATTTGGCCGAGTGTTCTAATTTATGGCATTGTAGACTAGGACACGTAAATTTAAACTCGCTAAGAAAGTTAGTAAGTTTAAATTTATTACCAAATCTAGAGTTTAACCCTTTCGATAAATATGAGGTATGTGTGGAGGCTAAAATGGCCAAAGCACCTTTCCATTTGGTGGAAAGAAGTACCACGCCTTTAGAGTTAATTCATATGAATGACGAGAAAGTTTTCTGCGTGTCTCCTTCCTTGCAATAATGATAAGTACGGGAATGTCGTCCCACAAGAACTTGGGTATAGGCCGCTAACTCGACTTGACTACTAGTTTAGGACTATGGTTTGGATATTGGTGATGATGATTCTTAACTCTAAGTGTAACTAATTGACACCTAACTACAAAAGACACTAACAATTTCCAAAACACAATATAACACTTCAATCAAAAGCACATATCACGATTTAAGCACTTCAATCAAAGGCACAAGTTACGATTACGAATTATAATGATTCTAACAAATTAAGCAAAGTGGGCTTGGTACTTATAACAATCAAAACAGCATAACGATACAAGGGGGTTACAAAGTTTAATTATGATCCGAGTGTTTCTAAGGCAACATATTCATGCTCTCGTAATAAATCGTCTAAATTGATTCTTAACACGATTTTAATGAATTAGATGTGCTCTCGCCTCCAAAAACTCATTTTTCATATCAATTACCAATTATATGCATAACCCTTTGGATAACTAATTTCTCATGAGATCTCTCATCAAAAGATCATTAATCATCTAATCAATCAATCATTCAATCTCAATTCCTCTTGGATATTTAAATCAAACATAATCATGGCTATGGTGATCAAGCAAAATTAAGCATTAAGGTTATTGATTAGAACACAATAATAAGCATTAAATCTCCCCCCTTAGATCATTAGCTACTTAGAAATCATATAAGCACCAATCCCACAAAATTACTACTCATACATAGCTATTAACAAACTAAACATTTTATTTAACATAAGTAAAACAAGCATGAAAATATTGAAAGAGTTCAGAGGAGAGAAAACTCAAGAAGTGTTCTTCAAGTTCTTCTTTCTTCAAAAGCTCTCAAGCAAATCTTCAAGTTTTTACAATTATGAAAGATGAGTGGAATTCAAAGTTAAAGTTGAGTTTAATCTAATTAACTCCTTGCAAATATCTAACTTGTCTCTAGTTTTCTCAATTCTCTTCCTTCTTCCTCAAGTAGCAGCCATGGAATTTGGGCCAAGGAACTCATCTTGGGCCAAAATTTTGCCTCCAAGTTCGGCCCACTCGGGTGGAAAATCGCCAGATTTAGACTCCAACTTTGAACATGGTTTTTGACCCTCTTAGACTCCAAAATGGACGACGACCCGCGAGACGAAGTTATAGCCTTGGATGTCTTCTTTCTAACGCCACCTCACTTGACTCCATTAGACACCATATGCGAAAGTTATCGCCATTTTTGTCACCAGAGGTCAATCCCCGTTAAAAGTCTACGACCCATAGTTGTTTGTCCTTCCTTCCCGGCAGGGCCGATTGTATTCGATGAAGCATGGCACATCCAAAACCTCCATTTAGCACTCCAAAACCTACGAAACTAAGGAAAACACAATAAAATTCAAAAGACATCACGAAAGTAGACAATGCACGATATTCACACTAATACCATGCATTTTCAACACTATCAAAAGAAAGAAAGGCAAAAAGACTCTAAAAACACATACAAAAGATGAGTGTTTTTACACTCATCAATGGACACTTGAGATATGGAACACGTGCAAACTAGAGGCAGAAAGAAATACTTTATCACGTTTATCAATGACTGTACAAGATACTGTTATGTATATTTCTTGAAAGGTAAAGACAAAGCTCTTGATGCCTTTAAGAGGTATAAGAATGAGGTTGAAAATAAACTCAGCGTAAAAATCAAAATGATCCGAAGTGATCGAGGAGGAGAGTATGTAGCTCTATTTGAAGAACTTTGCCGTAAACATGGTATTATTCATCAAATGACTACTCCATACTTACCTCAGTCCAATGGCGTAGCTGAATGCAAAAATCGAACTCTTAAGGAGATGATAAATGCTATACTGATTAGCTCGGGCTTACCCTAAAACATGTGAGGGAAAGATGTGCTCTCAGCTAACCACATTCTAAATAAGTTGTCACACAAAAAAGGGACAAAACCCCATACGAGCTATGGAAAGGAGACAACCTTCCTATGGTTACCTTAAAGTGTGGGAGTACCTAGCAAAGGTTGAAGTACCTAAGCCTAAGTAGGTGAGGATAGGACCTAAGACTATTGATTGCATCTTTATCGGATATGCACAAAATAGCAGTGCTTATCGATTCCTAGTATACAAATTTGAGAACCCAGAAATTAATGTGGGAATGGTCATTGAATCAAGGAATGCAACGTTCTTTAAAGATATCTTTCCTAATAAGGAAAGAAAAGATGGAAGTCCCAAGAAAAAGGTAGACGAGACTATGCAAGGGTCAAGTCAGGAGGACGATGAACCTAGACATAGTAAACAGACAAAGGTAGCTAAATCCTTCGGTCTAGACCATCTACCTATACGTTAGAAGATGAACCCAGGACAATCCAAAAGGCATTGTTGAGTACAGATGCTCCTCTCTGGAAGGAAGCTATCAATAGTGAGATAGAGTCCATTATGCAAAACCACACATGGGAAATCATAGATCTCTAGGTTTGGTAGACGTCACTTTGACATGAAAGAATCACTTTGACATGAAAGATATAGGTTTGGCAGACGTCATATTAGGGATAAAGATCTCTAGGAAAGCAGACAAAATTTTCTTGACACAATCCCACTACGTGGAAAATGTACTCAAAAAATTAGAAGCTTTTGACAAACCTCCAACTAAGATTCCGGTAGATCTGAATCTACACTTAGCTAAGAATTGAGGAGACCCGGTATCTTAACTGAGGTATGCACAAATTATCGGGAGCTTGATGTATTTAACAAATTACACTCGTCATGATATTACATATTCAGTTAGTAAACTTAGTAGGTTCACAAGTAACCCAGGAAAGGATCACTGGCTAGCTCTAGAAAGGGTTTTACGGTATTTAAAGCATACCATAAACTATGGCATACACTATGCTAAATATCCAGCTGTATTAGAAGGATACAGTGACGCAAACTGGATGTCGGACACGAAGGACTCCAAATCTACGAGTGGATATGTATTCACCATAGGAGGAGGAGCTGTGTCTTGGAAGTCCTCTAAACAAACGTGCATAGCTCGATCCACAATGGAGTCAGAGTTCATAGTACTAGACAAAGCTGGAGAAGAAGCTGAATGGCTCAGAAACTTTCTAGAGGATATTCCATGCTGGGAAAAACTGGTGCCTCCTGTTTTGATACATTGTGATAACATGTCTACAATCGGGAGAGCACAAAGTACAATGTACAATGGTAAGTCTCGACATATCCGTTGGAGACATAATATCATTAGGCAGTTGATCTCAAGCGGGGTGATCACCATTAACTATGTAAAGTCTAAAGATAACATAGCTAATCCTTTTACGAAAGGAATCAACCGAGATCAAATGTATAATGCAGTAAGGGGAATGGAATTAAAGTCCACACATTAAAGGACGTCCATAGTGGTAACTCAACCATGATGAGTGGAGATCTCACAAACTTGGTTCAACGAGATAACTAAATTATGGAGGGTTCAATTAATCACCTGGAACGTAACTCATTCTCAGAAGCTACCCAGGTGTCAGCCTACAGAGGTGTGGCAAGGTTAAGCATTACGCTTTTAATGATTCCTATACCTTGTTGAAGGTGGAGTATGGCAGGATACTTCTGATAAGAGATCACCTATGTAAGTGTGAAGTGAGGCCGCTTCGAAAGGGAGAAAATACTTATGAATCCAAGATATGGTCCATGGCCAAAATGGACACAACGTGAGAACCTAAATATACTAGGGTTGTTATTGTGTAAATGTTATTATCTTGGTTTACGCAAAAGCTGACAGTTCAAGACATCGCGTTCACCGAGTAGCGAGTAAATCCGATAACATCTTACTAGAGAAGGTTCAAAGCTGCAAGCTACCTGTCTTGATGTAATAACAACACATCGGAACTTTTGATTAGAGTCTGCACATATTGGTCTTTATTCATGTGGGGGATTGTTGAAATAAATAAAGCCCAAAAGGGGCTAAAGGCCCAAAACCCAAAGTGAAAGTAAGGAAAGTGAAAGAAAGAGAAGTAGTGGTGGTAGTGTACCATACTGATTAGAGCAAGGAAGTTCTCCAAGTTTATAAGGAGATTTCCTTCCTTGACTCTTGACTTGTTAACCACTGCCTATGTTGACTTTTAGTTGACTTTTCATTGACTGCGAGGACGGTGCGTAGCACCATCCGAGCACGAGCACGGCCACGAGCATGGGCACGGGTGCAGGCGCAGGCGTGGGACCGGGACCGGGATCGAACATGGGCTTGAGGCCGGGAGCAGGTGCTTGGGTGCATTGAGGTACACTTGGCACTTCGCACATCGCGAGGAGCTCTGAGGAGCCTTAAATGTTTTGGTAAATTCCGGAGTAATCTGGAACGCAGAATGTGATGGGACGCAAGGCCGAATGGATAAGTCTGTTATTCTGTCAGGATGCGAGAGGAGGGTAAGGGTCCCTGTCAGCTAATGACAAATGGACACGAGGATTGGATAAGGTAGTCAGGCACATCCGAAAGGATACAAAGGACCTGAGGCCTATCTAAAAGCCATTCGAAGAGACACGACAGAGAGAGACAGCCTGCTAACCATAGGATGTGTCTATCCATCCTCTGCTCGTGGCCCTTCGGGATGACAGCCTCCAGCTCCTATAAATAGAGGGGTCCTCCTCATTCGCCGATCATCCCAGCGACAAGAGCACTCTTAGCATTGTCGACTTCTTCTCTTCTCCCATTCTACATACTAGAAAATCCGAGTCCAAAAGTTCCGGGTATATAAGAGTTTGCCCGAAAGGTTCGAGAGTCGTGTGCAACGATCTTGGAATTGCTCGAACTGTCATTGTATCTTTGGAACGATTGCCGTAGCCCATACGCACTGAAATATACGGGGCAATCTCGTCTTATGGAGAAAGTGTCTAACACTTGCCTCGACTATGCCCGATCCTAATCAAGTACTCGTATCCGTACAAACAACACTATTCTTACTAATCGTTGAGTTTAATTGGTTGTTACTCGATTTTGCGGAATGTGTAGCTACATGGTGGCCAAAATTAAAGGTGGCTAGGGCTCAACATGGTAAGCCATCATTGATGTCTTAGACTTGGTTTGTCGTATACCTGAAGGCAACTTTCTTACCTTACAACTATACCCATATATTCTATCAGAAGCTACGTAATCTCCAATAAAGCACACGATCTACAAACACTTACACGGAGGAGTTCTATCAACTTCTAGCCTGTAACGAGATTCATGAAACTACTGACCATTATTGTTAAAATATATTGGGGGTCTTTGTCTTCTATTGCAGGAATCAGGATGTTCTTAACTTGTTTTCTCTAGCAATGGTCTTGGAAGTCCATCAACAGGCTGTTCTAGTCAAGCGATAACAAGCCCACCATAAGGAACCATACAACATAACCATCTCTGATAGATGCACGAACAGGTTTGGGTTATGATCCTACAGGCTCTAGTATGTCGCACGCTCCAACTTTATTGGTCCGTCTTCATCTCGCCCTTGTGCATGTTTTTCTTATGGCGAGTATGGCCAACATCAAACAAATTGTTCAAAGACAATTCAAACTCGAGGTTTACTCATTAATAACAGTGATCAATTTCCTGAGAATGTCCCTCTAGTTTATGGTAATGGGGCTGACCGCTAGGATACAAATTATCTAACAGTTGACATTAGTCCAACTCTTCTCCTTCAACGTACATGTCTATCACTACAAATTATGGATGATGAGGTATAACATCATATAATATTCGAGTTTTCATGCACTATTGGAGGCAAGATTAGTTATTTTACTATCGACCCTTGCTCTTGTGAGAATGCCATCGCTGTGAACACAGTATCGAAGTTGGCTATATCGATTGAATCACATCCTCAACCTTATAACCTTGCTTGACTTTAAAAAGGTACGCATGTTATTATTACCCATTAAGCATTAGTCAATTTTTCAATTAGAGGTAGGTGTTAGGTCCAAAAACAATTATTAGACCAACTTTCCAATTCCATAAAAAATAAATATAGGTAAAAAGTATTTTTTACAGCTCCACATAATTACAAAATTAGGTAATAATTGATAAGGACTAAATTGATATAAAACAAAAAGGTGGGGTGAGTTGGCCTAATCTGACAGGGACGTTTTCCTATAAAAGGGAACTCTCTGGGACCATTCGGGTAATTTGACACTCCCAGAATACACTCAAAAAATGAGGATATCAGTTTAGTCACTGATATTCTTGGCAGATATACGAATATGTATATTCGTGGAATCCGGACTCCGATTCGTTACAAACGTGATCGAGCTTCGACCGGCAAGTCACCAACAACGTTCTTGGATCTTGCACGATCACGCTTTATGAGGTAATTACATTTTAATTGTTTTAATTAGTGGTTGATTGTGCATGTGATTATTTGCGTAATTTATATTCATTATGCTATATAATCCAACAATAGATATTCACATTCTATGTGGTATGATGTTGTTCCTATAGACACTTGTTATCTCTTATTGAGGCGGCCAAGGCAATTTGATCGTAGAACTATGTATGATGGCCAAAAGAATACATACTCTTTCTTCCTTTCAGGTCACAAGTTCTTGCTCTTATCTACTACTCTGACCCAACTTCACTCTCCTCCTGAGACAAAGGTGCTTTTCTTATAGCGAGGAGAGTTGCTGTAGGTTCATGCACAAACAAAATCCAACTTGGCCGCAGCTAACGCCGGGTATAAGAAAACTACTGACCTACGACGTCAGGATGTCCAGTTCATTATCGAGAATTATGTGTGGGTTATTCTTACAAAAGATTGTTATACTACTCACGAATATAATAAATTATTCTCACGTAAGATTGGCCCGCAAGAGATTGTTGAGATGCTTTTATGGAGATGAGGCCGGGGGATAGGTAGGAGAATGATGGAGATGAGGTTGCCCTCCTCTTTCTGGATAATCTTGATTGCCTACCACGTCCAAAAGCAATGAAATAGCTTAGCGTGATTAATTTTTTTTGTTTAATTTAATTTGTTAGTTGAGTTTTATTAGAATTCTGGCATGTTTCCTTTCTCTTGTTATCATTAGTCGTAGAGTTGCACTAGAAGTGGGTTTGTTAGCTCTTTATGTTCCAAACTCATTCATCGTTGACGGAGAATTAAATTATTTATAAAATTTGGGTTTTTCCTACTGTCTTGCATTTTCACGAAGCTCAGTTGAGTTTTAGAAACAAAAGACTATCGTTCTTATTCATATATTTTCACCTGCATCATCTATCTTTCGAGAACGCCACTTCTTATTAATAGTCATCGTAAGGCTAGAAGAATCGTTGATGATGATGTGCGATGCTAACTAAAAAATATAAACAATATGAGATTGAAATGAACAACCATATTGCCAACCATCTAAAAACGTCTGAGGTGACATGCGATACTAAACTAGGTTCAGAGCCAACTTCGAGAACATCTAAGGCTAAAAATTGTTAACCACGAATCGACAGATATCGGGATCACAATGTAAAACAGGTAAATCACACTACAGAATTGAATTTTTGCCAATTTTAAAAGTATTCACTATATAAATTGGACATGCTTCGACTTTCGACTAATTATAACCCCTGCCCAGAAAAAAAGAAGAGACTAATTAAAACCCCTCCCTCCCACCCTCGAGGCTCCAACAACTGTCTCGTAGATCATTAAACCCTAGATATTCCACCCGCTGCAGCTCACTAGAGCGCGGCGGCGATGGGAGTCGGAAGAAGAGGCTCCGGCGGCGGGCGGAACGTAGATGTGCTTAAGCAGCGCGTGGAGGCCTGTCGGATGAAGTACCCCACCGTAGACGACACCGTTTCCCACCTTCGCGAGCAGTTTCCTCTCTACCGCCGCATGAAGTTCAAGGAGCTGACCCGCCTCGTCGGTCAAATACTCGAGCCTTCTTCGCCTCCTCGTAAAAAGACAAGAAGGCCCTCGGATTTTGTTGCACTGGTCTCGGATGGTGAGGAGGAGGAAGAGGAAGGAGGGAGTAACCGCCGCTGCCGGTCTGGGAGCAAGCAAGTCGATGAGAACGAGGCACGGTTGCTGCGGATTGAGGAGGAATACGCGAGAAGACGAAGGGGCAGCTTGGATTCGTCCAGCTCGGAGTCGGACTCCGACTCTGTGATGGAACCGTCTTCCTCCGCTGTGTCCACAGAGCCAGAGTTCGATATAACGAAGTTGATGCTCAGGAGGAGCTACTCAGGTGGTGGGGCTGCGGGTTCCAAGGAGAAGAACGTTGAATTAGAAATGGCTAGCGATGATAAGGAGATGAGTAAGGTCGGAGTGGTGGTGGGTGGGGGGAAAGGGAAGGAAATGAAGGTGAAGGGGCGAGTTTCAGGTTCGGGGTCTGGGTCAGGTTCAGGATCTGGTGTTGATGAGGGGAAGGAGAAATTGAAGGATGGGCCTTGGTTTAGGGATTTAGGGGGTATGGAAAGTGTGTTGAAGGAGCTTGAGATGGAGGTGCTTGTTCCCCTTTATCATCCCAACGTGCCCAATTTGCTTGGAGTGAAGCCAATCAGGGGGATTTTGCTTCATGGGCCGCCAGGTTGTGGGAAGACTAAGCTGGCCCATGCCATTGCCAATGAGACTGGTGTCCCGTTCTATAAGATTTCGGCCCCTGAGGTGGTGTCTGGTGTCTCAGGTATCTGATGATTTGTTGTCTCATTTGTCTTTGAATAACCAGTTGTAGTCTGATTTCACAGTACGATTATTCAATGGGATCCTCATTTTGGAAGTCAGCTAGAAAAAATTCTCATGTATATCGTTATGGAAATGAGTTTGCTTATGCTGCTTTAACCTTTTTGTAATTTATTTGAATCTGTTGTAGATGCTTCATATAGTTCCACAGCTAGTTTGTTTTTGCTGCTTTTACGTTTTCGTTCCTTTGGCAAGGGGCACTTGGGGCTGAATTTGAGCAGTTAAATTCATGCTTTTGCTGCATTTACATTTTCGTTCCTTTATCCATAAAACTGCACTATCTATTTACTTCTTTTTTAGTGTTTTCTTTCAGGAAGTTTTTGATAAAGGGTTCAACCCAAGTTTTATCTTGAGTTTTGATAATACCTTCTCATTGAGAAATTGAAAAGGCTCGTATGAGTCCTTCTGTTAAAATAAATCATCGTGATAATGAGTAGTGAAGTTTCTTTTAGCATGGTCCTTTGTGCTAAAGCATGATGTCGGATGTTTTTATATTTCACACTACAACTTCTTCAATGGGGTAACTTTTTTATCTTTGAACAGATAAGAACAAATACCAACTGTTACACTAATGTGTGTGCATGGATGTAGTCCCTCATCAGTCCTATCCTTATACCATACATTCGGCATGGCTTTTTGTGATTTACATTCTGCAATTTACTTATCTCAGGTGCATCAGAAGAAAATATCAGAGAACTATTTGGCAAAGCATATAGAACAGCACCAGCTATCATATATATTGATGAGATTGATGCAATTGCTTCGAAGAGAGAGAATATGCAGAAGGAGATGGAGCGCAGAATTGTAACACAACTTATGACATGCATGGATGAATATCAGAAAGTTGTACAACCAATTGCTCCAAATGCAAACTCAGATATCTCTGATGAGAGATCTGGCTTTGTTCTTGTAATTGCGGCTACAAATAGGCCAGATGCTATAGACCCAGCTCTCAGACGGCCCGGAAGATTTGATCGTGAGATTGGATTAGGCATTCCAGATGAGAGTGCTCGAATTCAGATTCTTTCAGTTCTTACCAGAGATTGTAAACTGGAGGGTTCTGTTGATATTCTCCATATAGCTAGGTCAACTCCTGGATTTGTTGGAGCTGATTTGGATGCTCTTGTTAACAAGGCTGGTAATCTTGCCATTGTGAGAATTTTTAATGAGAGAATGTGTAAGCTGTCTCAAGAATTTGCTGATGGACAAAGCAAGTTATGGTTGAAAGAACCGTTGTCACCTGTGGAAATAGAGAAATTGGCCATTGTGATGGCAGATTTTGAGGTACATCTAGTTCTTTTTCTTATTGAATTTCCACTTATGTGTCATTCTCTTTGCAACTTATGGAGAAAACCTAAAATGAGTAAGGGAATTACATATTGATAGAGCTCGAAAGATGCTTTCATGTACATCAAACAATGATTAGCAAGGTTCAAAATGTTACCAACTTTGAATGCTATTTGCTGCTGGATTCCATCTTTTAAGTTTAATATTAATTGATTCCAGGTTCCTCTAGAGTGTCTATTATTTTGTTAAATCATTCCGGCATTGAGTAGTATCATTAGTATTCTTTTGTTGAACCATATAGTAGCCCGACCCTTCTTGTTGGTGTGAATGGCTGCACATCCTTGATGCACCGTGAATATTATTTCTCTTATTCACAAAGAACAAGGGAGTACACCAATGGGAGTTGGTCCAAGTGGTAAGGGACTTGGATTCACATACGGATGTGAAAGAAGCCGTTGGGCGAGCTGCCCCTGAATAGGGTCGGACAATGCTTGAGTTGGAATACCATAGACTTTACCCAAAAAAAAGAGCAAGGGGGTACTTTTTTTTTTTGATAAAAGCGTGAGTTCTAGTGGGTGCTCGTGGCGTGTCTTTCTAGTTTATCTGTATTAGACTGAATACTTGGCTTGGTTGTGCAAGTTACTGGATAAACACTGATCTGATCCTAACAATTCTGATTCTGATTTTTCCCATAAAAGAGACAAAATTATTCACATTGACTCCTGGGCTTTTCGTGGTCGCCTCTGTGCAATGATAGACTTCTGGATAATTAAGAAGGATTATCATAATCTCATTGATAATCCCTGCACTCTACTTTTCAATGAATTACCGAAGGATGGATTTGCCTTTTGCTTTCTGAATGGATTGCCTCTAATGCAACTCACAATAAGAATTTATTGCGCTTTTCACCATTGTTTTTTTCTTGAAGACGGTTATCTTAGTTGTATATTGTTTTAGAAAGTCCATGGGTGACCATTTATTCTCTCATTTTTTTGTCAAGTCCATTTATTCTCCCTATTGCTTGACATGTGTCACAATGTCTTGAATGTCTCTTTTTTTTTGGTAGGAAGCAATTAAATTGGTTCAACCCTCATCAAGAAGGGAAGGATTTTCGAGCATTCCCGATGTAAAGTGGGATAATGTTGGTGGACTATATTCTATTCAACACGAGTTTGATCTTCATGTGGTTAGGCGGATTAAGTTTCCAGAGGTCTATCAGGTATAGTAATTCAATTTTCTTTTGCATTGCAAGTTAAGAGCCAGGTTGATTGATTTATTTTTCAGAATTATATTATGCTCTTTTACAAAAGTATCTTTCTGAACTTGGATCATGCTAGCATGAATTTTGTTGGCTGGTATTCGTGTTCTAGATGTGTTGAGTTTTTTGTTAACATGATCATCGTTTCAGTAAGCTCCCTTTTAACACTAATGTTTATCTTATTAGCTGTAATCAACGTGAATGAGTATGATCACATTCCCATCCATGATAATTAAACTCAAGATTTCATTGCATGGCATCTGTATTTTGTGATCTAGCCCATGGCAGTCACCGCTTGTGTCTGATGCAATTTTGCTTTTCTAAATTGTCATTATTTCCAGCACTTTGGGGTGAATATGGAGACAGGAATCCTGCTTTTTGGCCCTCCAGGATGTGGTAAGACGCTCATTGCCCAGGCAGTAGCTAATGAGGCTGGAGCTAATTTTATCCATGTCAAGGTGTTTATTTTTCTTATTACTCAATTCTTTTGGTTTGCAATTTTTTTAATCGCCCTTTTGCTTGAGACCCTGTTTGCAGTTTTTATTTTATTTGATAATTTGTACTAATCCACCATTTTCATTCAGGGCCCTGAACTTCTGAGCAAATATGTTGGAGATAGTGAACTGGCTGTTAGGACGTTATTTGGTCGGGCAAGAACATGTTCACCATGTGTTATTTTCTTTGATGAGGTTTACCTCCTCCCTCTCTATATGTTTGTGGTTTTCGTGGACTTTACTGCAGACATGCACTTTGTTGATATTTTCCATTTTCTCTTATAATCTGGCTTTTAGATTTGTGGTTTATTGAGAATGCTTTAGTCTTCCGCAATCCGAAGGCCTGTCTGAAATTCAATTGTAGTTTCCACCCTTTGTGAATGAATATCTGTTGTAATTTGACCGTGAAAGTTGGTCTGACTTTTTTGTTGCTAGTGCATGAGCTCCTATGTAAATTTGAAATTGTCTGAAGTCCTTGTAAAATAAGTGTTTGTGTGAGTGCTCTCTGGTTCTATATTTATTAGAATTCTATGGAAAAGAAAGCTGTTGCTGTGAGACTTCTTTGCTGTTCGATGCTTTACTTGGTTCTAGTGTCCGTCACACCAAGATTGTTATAATCATTGAATTGGCCGGACTGACATTGTTGAATGAACTTTTTTCTTCTTCTAGGTGGATGCTCTAACTATAAGACGGGGGGAAGATGGCGGAGAGGTTGCTGGGCGAGTTTTAACTCAGGTCAGTATGTCAATTTATTGAATCTCAATAAATCATTATCTGCTGGACAAACGACTTTCCCTCAATTTTGTGATAATGTTTCTGTGGGGGAACTTTCTGGCTTTTATTCTAATTCACGAATGATTTTCTTAGAGACGAGTTTGGTGTTTCATTTGATCTACAGCTGCTTACTGAGTTAGATGGTGTGGACCAGCGTCGAGGTGTCGTTGTTATAGGTGCTACTAACCGGTGAGACTGGGTGCTCTCTTCTTTTTCATGGATTGTGTGGAGTTTATCTATCTCGTGCTGGTCTGAAATGACTGTATTTTTGTAGGCCTGAGGTTATGGATCCTGCTATCTTACGACCTGGGAGGTTTGGCAAACGCCTGTATGTTCCACTGCCTAGCCCAGATGATCGAGGATTGATCTTGAAGGCACTTGCGAAGGGAAAACCTGTAGATCCCAGTGTGGATTTGTGTGCTATTGGTCAAATGGAGGAGTGTGAAAATTTTAGTGGCGCTGATCTTAAAGAGCTGGTATGTGCATTAAACATTTTCAAGCCAGATGGCTCGTCAATTTGGTCCGTTAAAATAGTTCTTCCTGTCAGTGCTTTTCTGTTTTCTGTTTGGGGCAACTTGCTAAACTTTCAGCATGAAATGAATTGGATTTCAGATGAACCAAGCTGCAACGGCTGCAGCGACGGAAGCAACAGCAGAAGATGGCTCTGTTTGGAGCTCATCCACCATCAAGAAAAGTCATTTCTTGCAAGTCCAGGCGAAAATTTCTCCATCTGTGTCATGTGAGGTAGGTAGTATCCATCTCCTCTTCCTGATCCCTCCATAGTTCCTGCATTTCTAACCCGTAGTTGCTTACGGAAAGCAGGTCATCAACCACTACAAGTTGTGGTCAGAAAGCTTCAAGCCAACATGAGGAAAAATAGCAACAACTTTTTTAATGCCGGGCCAATTTAACTGTTCACGTTCAACTGCACTTTTGACCTACTCCATTAAAATACCTGCCTCCGGTTCCAAAGCATGTGTGGCAGCAAGTCCTTTGTCCCACTGGGGAGAGGGCGTCGAAGCTTCTCTCAGAAATTCGATATCATAATTGTTTCTCTGTTTTCCATTGAAGAAACTTTTTTCTTAAATTAAATCTTGAATGGTCATTTAATGTTGCGATTGCTCTAAAAATGCAATCCAGTCTTGTGGAAGTTTGGATTGCATGTTGGTAGCAGAGACCGCTAAATAAAATGTTGGTAGCAGAGGGGGGTTTTGGTTAGCAAGAAGTTGAGATCACCTATTGGATAGATGACTACACAGTTTCACATAATTTACAACCCAAGCACTCGTGTCATGCTCTGTGTCGTGTATTTTTTTCTAGAGTTAATTACCCTCAGGTTCTTGTCTTTTGGTCGAATTTGTGGTAGGGTCTCTGTACAATTTGAATAAGATTTAAGACCCCTGTTTTTTAACGAAATATTGATATTAGGTCCTTGGCTGAATCCTAGCTGATATCATCAATTTTTTTTCGTTTTTTTAACATTGAATTGATCAAAATACCCTTAAACCAAAAATAAAAAATATTCATCTTTGTCTCTCTGCATCTTCAACCTTCATCTTCATCTTCGTTGAAAAAATATACCCTCAAAAAATTAAAAAAAAATATGAACCCCCTCTCAACTTCCCTGTCAAAGGATCGAACCCAAATCTCGAGAAGAAAATCCTCAACCTCTCCTTCTCCATCGTCTTCCCAACATTGGGCACAAAACCCTAACCTCTGTCCTGACGGCTAGTTCAGCTGAGTCGGAACACTCCCATCCCTACCACCACCACCAACGGAAACACTCCCAACACCACCGTCGCTACTACTAGTCCTCGAGAAGCTCCCACTCTTTAACATATCGATCGCGCATCCGGAAACTGGAACCCAAAGTCGGGGGAGAAGAAACAGCGATGTCGTGGTGAATCGGGGGGAAGACCGATCGGAATGCCGGGGTGTTGTGGTTGTTGTTGTTCGGTTCTCAGACCAGAGACTCCAACACGGCCTCCTAACAGTAGATCGATCCAGACCAACACCGACACCGACACAGATAGTAGCCTTCCTCCCACTCGTCTTCTGGATCCTCGATTTCCTCGTCTTCTCGAGCAACGGCGGCTTCCTCCTAGGCATTAAAGTTGCCGTCAAAGGGAACCCACCGCCAGCGCCGAAGAAGGGCCACCCTGGAGTCCTATTCATTTGCAACCACCGGACAGTGCTGGACCCCATCGTCACTGAAATAATCTCACCTATTAAGATCGTAGCTTTGTCTAGAGAAAGGGACAAGGATGCTGCCCATAATTTTGGAAAATTTTTATAGATCTGGAGTTTTGGAAAAAGTTTTAGATTTAGAGTATTGAAATTGGTGATTTTCCTCTTGAAGATGGAAACGTTTAAAGCTTCCTGGCGGTGAAAGAAGGATGTAAAAAAATATTTTATTTTATTTTTTTTATAAGGGTATATTAGTCATTTTATATTTAAAAAAATGAAAAAAATGATGATGTCAGCCAGGGTTCGGCAAGGGACTTAATATCAATATTTCGTTAGAAAACATGGGTCTTAAATCTTATTCAAATTGTACAGGGAATCTATCGCAAATTTGACCAAAAGACAGGGACCTAAGGGTAATTAACCCCTTTTTCTATTATAAGGAGAACAAATGCGCACCTAATGCGAGTGCTATTATCTTTCAAGTTTGCAATATATATATATATATATTTGTTTTTATGCTTTAAATTGTGTATAAATAAAATGCTTTCTTACATATTTAAATACTAATAAATCAAATTTTCTGCAGAACGGGTACTTTTTCAAAATGGAGATAATTTTGATGAGCATTACATGTCATTTTTTTTTACTTAAGAGATTTTGTTTGAATATTAAACTCTGTTACAGCATTGTTATTCATTCGAGAATGCATGATATATGCAAGAATTTGAAAATATATATTTTTTAAGAGAAGAAAAATGATATGAATTTAAATAGCACTAATATATCAATTTTAAGTATTAATCTGACCAAGTTTGAGAGCATGTGCAAAGTGCTTCAATTATGATTAATGGGTTGATTTCCAAGTTTCTTTTGAAGAAATTGATTCAAATAGAGTTCATTAATGTTCATTATTGAAGAGTCATGAAATGGACATTCATTCATGTTGAAGAAGAAAATTTTGGAACCAAAAATCTTTAAGATCTATTTTTTCTAATTTGGCAATTATTTAGGAAGTTTTGTTTTAGCCATTAGTTTCGATTAAGAAATTATATTCGAGTAGCTTTTGGCTTGTTTAATATTGATTATCAAATTTGTAACCAATCTAAAAAGTTTGAGTCATTTCCTACTTAGTTTTCTTTTTCGGCTACACTTGTTACTTTTTAGGAACTGTTTTGATTTAGAATCTCTTTGTAATATTGAGCTTATTTAGAAAGGCTAGTATAATGAGAATTGACAAAATAATTATAAATTAAAAATGTGGGCTTTTGTTCTCTCTTGGCTCTACAAAACTTCTTGAACATAGCCAAGCAATTCTTTTGAGTTCACCTTCTATTTATCAAGCGATTGTTTATTATCAAGCAGCTCTTGATTATTGTTTGTGACAAATTCACCAAATCAAGGTTCACATTTTACTACAACAATTAATTGAGGTTAACCAACACCAAGATTCTTGTACAAAATACAAATAATGGGTCAAAATTTTTACCGATTTAATAGTAGAAAATTTAGCCTGTGAATAAATCTCCAACATGATTCAAATAAAAAAAATACTTTTTCTATTGAGAAAGAAATGCTAAACTCCACTACGAAGATAACTAGCATTTTCCCTTGATTAATAATAACAAAATTGCTAAAATTGGAATTAATGATGTTTAAACCCAAGAACTAATGACCCTTATATAGACAATTGTATAGCTAGAAAATAGAAAAACTTAGAAGAGGTCGTTCTTAATTAAACTCCTAAAATTCAAAACAAGTGGCTTAAAATAAGAAAAAAATGCTAAAATATAATATTTTAAAGGAAAAATTACGCTCATGCCCCTTTGGTTTGAGGAAATTCGTGTTTTAGCCCACATATTTTTTTATTATCATTCAACCCTTCACATTTGTGAAAAGTGTATATTTTAACCCCTCTCGCCAGAATCCGGCGATTTCTCCAACAAAATCAGACCTGAGATGACAAAAATACCCTTTTCTTTTAAAAAACAACCCTAATTTATTTTTTAACCAAAAACCCTCTTCTTCCCCACTCTCTGACCCCTCTTCTTCACTGGCCACCCAATTTCTTCCCACCCATCCATCAATAGCTTTGGATGTCCTCTAAATTCCATTCCCAAAGTGGAAGAAACCCCACAAAAACCCTTATCAGCCAATCTTAAGAACAATTAAAATTACACCAGTTAGAAACACCCAAACCAATTAAAATAACTTAGAGACAGCAATCAAGCCGATGACGAGGGGCTGGAGTGGAGCCTCGCCTCCTAGTCTCTAGGTTTGATTCCTCCTTATCTTCTTTTTGATTCTTCCCATTCCCAAATTGAAACCATTGCCCCAGGAATTTAAAAAAAATGCCCCTTATATTCCTCTACGAAGAAAAGTTGGAGAACAACAACAACAACCAAGAGAGCACAAACACGGGAGAGGCAATGGCAGAGAATCTCTACGGCATGGCAGGGTGGGTGATCTCCGCCTTCTTCTCATCCCTCGAGCGCTTCTCTTGTGTCAACGTCTCCACCTTTGACCTCGACGATGAGAACGAAGAAGATGACGGTGACCAGAACTCCCCCATCGCCCCCTCCCACGACTCCTCCAACCTCCCCGTCTGGAATCGGTGATGTTGGCTAGCTCTGGAGTCCTATAAGGAACTTGAACAGGTGATAAAGGGGTTTTCAAGGATGGGGGAGATAAGGGGGTTTCAAGAGAGGAGAGGGCCTTTTTTAAAATAAAAAAGGAGTTTAAATTGTTTTTTTAAACAAAAGGTGTTTTTGTAATCTCATGTCCACTTTTGCCAGAGAAATCGTCAGATTCTGGTGATAGGGGGTAAAATATACACATTCCGCAAACATGAAGGGTTGAATGATAATAAAAAAATATGGGGGCTAAAATACGAATTTCCTCAAACCAGAGGGGTCTAAGCATAATTTTCCATATTTTAAAGCTAAAATAAAGTTCCAAAGTTGAATAAGTCTAAGCTGATTGAAATGTCTGACTAAATTGAAAGTCTTAGAAAAACTGTATATTGGATATCTGATGGCTACAATGAGACAGATGCATGCTGATTCATCGAATGAGATTTCTTCACCTACTAAAATAGCACTCTCTGTTCCCTTATCTTCACTTCATTCTTTGCATCCCCTCGTTCCAATCGCTCATGGACATTCTACAAACCTATAAAAGTACATAAATCGATAAAAGTTCATTCTATTACTTGAACACAAACAAATGACAAAAGAGTCCTTAAAGCTAAAAATAGGCAGATATACTAATAATAATTTCTTCTTTCATTGTAGTATCATTATGTGTGTATTTGAAAATAGATATATAGTTATTCAGGTCTTTCCACTTAAGCCTACATCTACTTGCTAATTGTGCACTTACTTTTTACTGAATAGAATAAAAATATAGAGTATAAAAGAAGTTTTACCATGTTCACCACCAACCCACAAGTTTTAAGGGTTCACTTACAAACCAATAAATTTTATTAGGTTCATCTGTTAAGCCATAAGTTTTATGGGATCACTAACAAACTAACCGCTACATTATCAATTTAGGTAGATACCATTCTACTTTCACAAGGATTACTAATAACCACACTATCTTTAAAGGCAAAAGCTAGCTACCAATCTAATTTTATAAGTTTTCTAGAAACCTTCTCAATTTATCATAGCTTGTACAAATATTCCATTTTTTAAACCTCACACAGAAGTTTAGTAGGTTGCTAGATAAACATATTCTATAACACTATCTTTTTTTCTACCACTACGTGATCGTACATTGTCTCTTATAAATAAGAGTTCAACTTAAGTTATATTTTTTTATGAATCTTGATCATATTTTTCTCTAAGTACTTTGTGTCTTTTGCTTGATCTTCTATTTATAGACTCTTCATTGTTGTAGTTATTAGAACTTGCTCAATAAGCAAGTCAATCTCTCCCTTTCAAGTCATAAGTAGTTGTTTGTTCTTGTCCCTCGAAATGACAAGTAGCCATTGGAACAAAAGATTTGTTTAGCTTGCAAAAGTTAACACTTTTTCTTCTTAGACTTAACTAAAGTTGATTTAACTAATGGCTATTTTACCCTTGCTATATCTCTAAGAAACAAAATCAAAAGAATACTTAAAACTTCTTTTACATGAGGTTATATTAATCAACATAATCAGAAATTAGTACTTTATTCTTTTAATGAAGAGAGATTTCCTATCAAAATAGATGTCCCACGGCTTTGAGATGATTATAAGACTTTATCCAATAATTAAACAATTTAATCCATAAAAAGTTCTTTAAAAAAATTGCAAACTCCTAAAAAATAGCTAAATCACTCCTTAAAGGTCTCAAGAAGATTCATATTCATTAGACTTGTAGAATGTCCTCTAATGGTATTAGAAAATGTGCCTTGAGTCAAAACCTCCTTAAACATCCATTGAAATCAGATTAAAATTTCCTTGCCCTTGCTCTTATAACTAGTCTAATTCAAACTTGAACTAAAATTGTTTTCTCTTTTTGATTTTGTAGCACAATAATCAACATGATCACATCACTCCCCTCTTATTGAAAAAGAATTTGTCCTCAAATCATCACCTACATCAAATAGGCTTAAGTCAGAAACATTAGAAGTTATACCCACATTATACTTACTAGGTAAGTCAAGTTTATAAGCATTGTCATTGATGTGTTCTAAAACTTAGAAGGAGCCATCCCCTTGTGGTGGAAGCTTGAAACGTCATTATACTAGAAAGCGCTCCTTCCTCATGTGTAACCAGACTCAATTACCAGGTTCAAAGACTACTTTATGTCATCCTTTATTTGCTTGCTTTGCATAGTACTCTTTTCTTTGCTCAATGTTCATCCGTGCTTTCTCATACACTGCTTGACAAATTCAACCTTCTTCTTTCCATCTAAGTTAACATACTCTGTCGAAGGTAAATGTGATCCAATGGTGTCAAAGGGTTAAAACCATAAATATGTTCAAATGGTAAAAATTGAAGGTATCCAATTGTGTCAAAGGGTTAAAACCATGCATAAGTTTAAATAATGAAAAATAAAGGTAAATGTGATCCATGGGTGTCGAGGGGTTAAAACCATACATAAGTTCAAATGGTGAAAATTGATTAGTAGAATGGACTGATCGATTATATGCAAACTCAACATACAACAAATATTCTTCCCAAGTTTTAATACTTTGCTTAACGAGTACTCATAATAGAGTAGATAAAGTCCTATTAATAACTTTTGTTTGACCATCAGTTTGTGGATGACAAGTAGTAGAAAATAATAGTTTGATACCGAACTTACACCATAAATTTTTCCAAAAATAGTTAAGGAACCTAGTATCTCTTTCTGAAATAATTGGCTTAGGCATGCCATACAATCTCACGATTTCTTTAGAGAACAAATCAACAATATGTGAAGCATCATCGATTTTATGATATGGAATAAAATGTGTCATCTTAGAAAGCATATCCATAACCACAAACATTAAGCCCCTTCCACATTTAGTCCTAAGCAAACCTAACATAAAGTCCATGGAAATATTAATCCAAGGTTCACCAGATATAGGTAAAGTAGTATACAAACCATGGTACTTCACCTTAGATTTAGCGCGCTTACACGTGATACAACAACTATAAATTACATCTTGCTCCATGTGTGGCTAGTAGAAATATTCTTGTAGGATTACCAAAGTCTTTGATATTCCAAAGTGCCCCATTAGTCCACCTCAATGAGATTCCTATACCAACAATTCTCTCATTGAACAATTAAATATACAAAGTTTATTTTTACAAAATAGATATCCCCATGCCTAAAGAATTTACTAGAAGAAACTTTTTGAGTTTCTCTAAATATTTAACCAAATTTATTATCATTAGCATATAACTTCTAATTTTACTCAAAATCAAGCAATTTTTCATTAAAGGTTGTGATTAAAATGTACCTTCACGAAGGTGCATTAGCAACTACATTATCCCTACCTTGCTTATAGCGTATAACATATGGAAATGTATTAATAAACTCCACCCAACATGCATGTCTCTTGTTCATGGTTAGTATGAATCATGAATTTTTTAGGCCACAAGTAATGTTGCCATGTCTCTAAAGTTCAAACTAATGCATACAACTCCTTATCATATGTTAGTAAATCAAGGCTACTCTACTTAGTTTTTTACTAAAATAGGCAATTAGTTGTCCTTCTTGCATGAGCATAGCTCCTATTCCAACACCAGAAGCATCTTATTCAACTTCAAACGCTTTAGAGAAATTAGGCAATAATAATATAAGTTATTTATCAACTTCTCTTTGATGAGTTGATTCTCTTGTGCTTTACCTCAGCTAAATCCCACATCCTTCTTGATCAATTTATTAAGTGGTGCAGCTATACTACTAAAGTCCTTCACAAATCTACTATAGAAACTAGATAGTCCATAGAAACTTCAGATATTAGCAATGCTTGTGGGACTTGGCCAATCTTGGATTACACTTATCTTCTCTTCATTAATGTGTATTTCTTGAGCACTAATAAAAAAAAGCCTAAGAACACAAGCTTATTTGTGCAATATGGACACTTCTTCAACTTAGCAAATAGTTGATCTGCCCTAAGTGCATTTAGAACAAATTTCAAATGTTCTATATGATCTTCCAAGCTTTTGCTATAAATAAGTATATTGTCAAAGTAAAAAACTAAAAATTTGCCAATAAATAGACGTAACACATGGTTGACAAGTCCTATAATAGTGCTAGGAACATTAGACAAACCAAATGGGATGACCATCCACTCATATAAACTATATTTTGTCTTAAAGGCTTTCTTCCACTCATCTCCTTCTTTCATTTGGTTTGATGAAATCCACTTTTTAAATCAATCTTAGAAAATATACTAGATCTATGTAACTCATCTAACATATCATCTAATGAGGAATATGATTTTGATATTTTACTATTATATTATTGACGGTTCGATAAAGCACATTCTCCATGATCCATCTTATTCTTCTTTAGCACAAGTAATAATAGAACTGCACAAAGACTCATGCTTTCTCTTATGTACCATTTCTTTAATAGCTCATTAACTTATCTTTCAAGTTCCTTTGTTTTCTCAAGATCGCTCCTATAGGCTGGATGGTTAGGAATAGCAGCTCTTGGAACAAAGTCAATTTAGTTCTCAATCCCTTGAATTGCGAGTATCCCAGATGGTAACACATTAAGAAACATATCTTCAAAATCCTACAAAAGAGATATAACCACACTAAGCATAGTTTGTTTTAGCTCGTTAGTGTTTAAAAATATCTCTTTGTACATAAGTACAACATTGACTATTTTGCAAAATATGCTTGTTGAATATCACTAACTCTTGCATAAAAAATCCTTTTCCACCCCATAGATTTTTTGACATTTTTTCGTTTTCTTTTTGGCTTCTTTTTTACCTCCCACTTCTTTTCTTTTGATCAATCTTTCTTTTTTCATCAATTTATTTTTATAACTTAATTGATCTTTAAAAACTTGTTGCAGTGTTAATGATACTAAGGTAATTACTTGTTGATTGAGTGTGAACAAGTGCTTATTTTTATAGCCATTCTGCTTTACTCTTCTGTCAAATTGCCATGGCCTTCCCAATAATAGAAGACCAACTTACCCTTCTACTTGTCCTTCCACTTGCACTTCTTCATTATCACTGTCCCACTGCAACTTGTAAGGTCTAGGGTATTTCTTTGTGAGCAACCTCTCTATCATAGTAGTGCTTGCAACATTAGCATAACTACCTCTATCGAAAATAATACTACACACCTTGTCCTTGACATAGTACTTTATATGAAAGATAATCCCATGTTGTACTATGTCATCTCCTTCTCTTGCTTGCAAACTTAAAGCCCTTCTCGTGACCATAGTTAGTGCCTCAATATCTAGGAATTCTTCTTCTAAGAGATCTTACAATAAGGGTATGCTTTCATAGCTCGAATCCTTTCCTTCTCTCTTGACTTTCCTATTATTCCTAATCACCATGATTTGCTTGTTAGGACACGTGCTTACTATATGACCTCTTCCTTGACACTTAAAGCACTTGATGTCATAATTTGTTTTTGTAGTAGGGGCTTCTATATTCCTTTGAGAATTATTGTTAGAGTTTTTCAATCTTCTACCCAGCCTTGATTACCTGTGGCTTGTCAAACTTTTTTGTGTAGTTCCAAGAGGTAGTAATAGATATAGCTCGTGTTCCTCCTCTCTTCATTTACTTCTCTATTTTGATTGTCACACGCACCATGTCTTCTAATTTAACATAGTGTTACAACTCTACTTTGTCTTAGATTTTAGAATTTAATCCACTCAAGAACCTTGCCATAATGGCTTCACGATCTTCCTCCATGTTTATTCGTATTATGGCAATCTTCATCTACTTAAAATAATGTTCCACAATCAAATTTCCTTACCAAAATTCTTATAATTTCTTGTAAAGCTCTTTGTTGTAATGACTAGGAATAAAATGTTTCTTTATTACTACTTTCATCTCTTCTCATATCTCTATTGCATATTCTTTATTCCATCTTCTACTTGTGATAAGTTAATCCTACCTCGTTATAACATAATTAGTAAATCCAGTTACAACTAGTTCTTGCTTCATAGCAAGTATGACAATCAAATACAACCTTAATCTTCTTTTCTCATTCAAGGTATCTTCAACTTGATGATCCTCAAGTTATTATCTCATCTATGTCTAGTTTCTCTAGGTTGATGCTCGTTTCTTAACTTTCTAGCCTTTTTTGTAAAACCTACATCCTCATCATAATCAAAATCAGCTTCATCACCACTCACTCCTCTCCTAGTTAAATTTATTCTTCTTTGGGCATTAGGTGTTCCTTGTGACGAGCTAGTACATAAATTCTCTATTGCATCCATACATTAGTGTATTTATTCCACCTTTGATCTCATACTTTATTGAAACCACTCTAATGAAGCCTCTATGAACACGTTTATGTCAATATAGCCTAAAGTTCCTTCTCCTTCCCTTTCATTCTTTTGAGACATGTAGCTGCAAAAAAGTGGTTAGATAAAAATAATAGACCTCACCAGTTCACTCCTTTACATGTTTACTCTCAAGATGTGTTGCACTTAGTTTCTCTTGTGTTTTCACTCAGATATTTGGCTCTTATTTGCTCTAATTTGCTCACCACTCTTGCTTTTTTCTACTCATTGATACTCTTTTAATTTTTGCTAATCTAGTAATGGCTTAGCTTGGTCTTTAAAGGATCTTGATTAATGAATTCTGCTTCTTGAACCCAGTTTGGCCTGAAATAACTTGTACAATCACTCTTTAAATATGATCTTCTTAGGTCACAAAATTGTACTATCCAATATTTCTAGTCCTACTTGAATTCTAATTTTAACACAATCTTACTTGAATTTTGACGTGATCACATCACCAAACCATCTGATTTAAAAAAATATTAAATTTGAACTTGTGTTGGGATAAATATATTAATGTTTTAGTCAAACATTAGTTAGATTGAATAAGTAATGACATGATCTTAACTTGTGAGAATTATCACAAACTTGTTCATAAAAAAGTGTTCATCAACTTTAAATTTTACATAAAAATTATAGACAAAATTGATGCGTCCAAACGTGGATCTAAATAATGCGTGCAAGAGTACACGATCGCAACAAGTAATAAAGTGATAAGTAAGATTGTCTCCACAGAGAATGATCGAATTCGTTGTTAAGTACCAGATTATGTGATCAAAGTCTTAAGCTAAGTGAATCAAATGGTGAATGTTGGAAAATGCTAAACTACGGATTTTAATATTGTAAAAACCTAAAGTTGTCAATCTCAAGTTGTTTACAATATCGAATAACAATGACAAGAATTGTCCTGAATCAAACTGTCACTAATGATCCAAGAATCAATCATGAATATGCTTAAAATCAAGTTGTCACTCCTCAACTTATACACATATTCATTTTGGGCAAAATAAAGGACTTGGAAATGTAAAAACGGAATTTAATGCAAATGGAACAAAGATACCTCTTTGATTAATGATTCAGAACGTTGCATACAACCTTTGTTCTTCACAAAAGCAACAAAAACGAAACTAAACTAAGATTGAAGTCTACAATTATGAATTGGTCTATTCTACTCCCTGGACTCCAATGCCTTCTTCCTTGGTTGCCTCCTCCATTTATAACCACTCCAATATGCTTGCCAGAGAGGATTGAGCTGTCTTGGATCAACAAAATCGGCTGCAAGTTGATCAAATTGAGATTGCAAGTGGTTTGCTTTCGGCTTGCAGCTATTTTTGACTTCTGCCGCCTGTGTAGTGACCGCTACAAATCATAGCGACCACTACAGGTCGAAGATCGTGAGTGTAGCGACCGCTACAAAATGTAGCGACCGCTACGGAAAATTGGGAAAAATGGCCGCTCGATCCAAGCAAGTGCTACAAAGTGTAGCGACCGCTACACTTACTCCTTCAGCTTTTTCTTCCTTCCCGAACGACTGGTCGTCTGCTATAAAAAACATAAACAACATCGACAACGATCCAAACTCTCAAATATCATGAAAACTCGACCAAGACTAAGGTAGATATGCATGATCCTATACAAAATATGTCTAAATGACATTCAAAACAAGATCAAAAAGATGTACGTTTGCACGTACATCATACCCCCACACTTAATTCCTTGCTTGTCCTCAAGCAAGGGCATCTGAAGATCCGCAGAGTTCGAACCATTGTTACACAACTTACCCCGAGATCATGCAAGTCACACACCTAAGCATCATGAGTACAAATCACATAGCCAATTCACTCTCAATCTTTTAACCTTGTCTTATCATTACGAATTCTAGACTAAGGAGTTGACCACTCAAAGGATGGACTTTATTTTTAAAGCTCACTCATATATGGTAGGTATCTATCCTATCACTCGCCTATATGCTCAAGATCTAAAAATGTCAGATATCATACTCACACATAGTTAAATAAGTCAAATCATGTCACAGGAGGGACTTTTCTTGGTTGTAACGGGGCTTCGGGTAAAGGTGAGGAATATGTATGGGAAGTAGCTAAACCACCCAATCCGAGGAGCTATACAAAAATGTGCTGACTCTCGGCTATTCTAGGTATCTCACCCTATATCTAAACTCTCATCCCGATGTAAACCAATCCTTAAAGACCAATTTTTCTGACCTTGCTTATTATTCCACCTTGTGCTTTTCTTGACTTTTATGCTCACTTTCTTTTTTTTTCTTTTCTTTTTCTTTCTTTCTCTCTTTTTTTTTCTTTTTTCTTTTCACTTTCCTTGGTTTTTTCTTTTCTTGCTTTTCCATCTTTCCACTTTCTTTTTCTTTTCTTTTCATAAGCACAAGGTAGTTCTTTCTTTTTCACAAGTCAACTTAATACATTTTTGCCTTGGTCTTTAAACTACCCATGAATCCAATCAATCGTCCCTCCCAACTATACTACTATATGTACCCTTACATTATTTTCCCCAAAAATTGTCCTAAGGCATCCTCGGACGGATAGTGAAAGGTAGGGAATGGTCAAATATGGCTTATAACATAGCTTACATATAGTATTTCAAGAAATAGGCTTAAAGCTCAAGTTAGGTTAACAAGGGATTTTGTAGGGATTTTGGCTCTAAAGCTCCTAGGTTCATATCAAAAATGCCCTCGACACAATCTTTTTTTATCAACCAATGCATGAGTAATTATCAAACACTCTCTTTACTTGAAACACATAGACACCTCATGAACAAATTAGGATGGTTATCCTTCCTTTGGCTCAATTTCTCAAAAGGGTTTTCTTTATCAACTCCTTAGTCTAACCTAAGTTACTCAATGACTAGACTAAAAGACTGAGAGTGAAGTTGCTATAAAATTTTTACGCAATTCTCTTAAATAAGTTTCTCAACATGACTCGGGGCTTGTCTAGCAACAAAAGTTTAAAATTTAGCATTTTTTCTTCATCATTTGCACAAGACTCTAACACTTCAATCAAAAACACACATCACACACGTAACAGACTCGATCACATGCAAATAACGAAAATAAACACAAAAGAAAAGTTACAGCAAGATCAACACATGACAACACAAAATTAACACAAGACACAACAAAATCCACACACATGACACAAGGACTTGCACCCCCACACTTATTGGACACATTGTCCTCAATGTGTGAAAAACAAACACAAACAAGCATAAAGACTCAACAAAAGCGAAAAATAAAACAAGGAAAAGAAAGAAACGACCTGATCACTGGTGAGGAGGAGAGGGGGGTGGAAGACCAGCGAGGTGAGAACGGAGCCAGGCCTAGTTGGAAGCATTCTCCTCACGCATCGTAGTCAGCTGAGCGCGGATATCCTTGTACTGAGAGGTCTGAGTAGTCGCGAGCTGCTGGACCTAAATCTCGAGCTCTGTGAAACGGTTGGCCAGGTCCTGAAGCTCAAGCTACTGCGGAGGAGGGGGAACTTCATGGTCGTCCCGCAATTTCTTCTTAACGGCTTCACGGTCGCCCCACTCGATGAACCTATAGGTGTACTCACCATCCCGCTCAATCTCTTCAGCTAATCCCCATTGGGTCAAGCGAGTCCCATCAATCAAGAGGCAATGGCGAGGTGGCACTTCTTCAAACCTACCTAGACAAAAGTTTCTGGCAAAGATCGTGATAAGATGTCCAAGGTAAAAGTGAACAGGGTGCTTGGTTCTTAAGAACCGCCACAGGACATCAAGAACCAAATCAAAGGTGCTATAAGGGCGGTTGTGATGCATGCATGCTAAAGCGTATAGCTGGCCTTTGGTGATTCGGTTATCCTTACTAGTGCCAAACCAAGTGGGACACATAAACCGATGAAGCACACTGACATGAGGCTCCTTAAGGAGCGCAGCAGATAACTGAGATTTGAATGGCGAAAACCCAGTAAGTTCACGCCATTCATTATCAATGCCCATAGTGACATCATCAGATGCAAAATCAATGACATTTGTACCTTGTCGTGTGTGAAAAAGTTCTCAGAATAAGTGTTCCGAGATAGTGAACTCCCTACCAAACACACGAGTAGTAAAAGAGCGACGATCTGGGGGTATGACTAAAGTGCAATAAAATTCCAAATTGACATCATCTCTTTGAGGCACAGAATTATCAGCAAAGTAACGCCATCCTAGGACATCTAGACTAGCATGCAAATCATCCGCAATGCCTAAAGATTCCATATCATCCCAACAAATTTTTGAATGAAGAAACGAAGGGAGAGACGAGTATCGAGTGTACCTGGCCCCTTCTACCTCGGAAAAGATAGGGAAAGGAGTATTATACCGTTCGCGGATGTCGATTGGAGTAGCCGATGGTGTGCGAGGCAGATTCCGGGCTCGCTTAGGGGCTGGGGCAGAAGCGGAAGCACTGAGTGTCGTCATGGAGTGCTTGGGAGGCATCTTAGGAGGTGGCCGGAGGTCGGAACGGCGAGCGGTGGTCGGAGTCAAGGCGAGATGCGGTGGAGGGCGAAGTTTTGGGGCGTGGTCGGCTGAGAGAGGGGGAGGTCGGGGAGGAAATTAGGGTTTTGTGAGGAGAATTAGGGATTTCAGGCGTTTTATGTGGCTGGGTATCGGGTGTGTAGCGACCGCTACAATTTGTAGCGACCGCGACACGAGGTGGGTCGTGGCTATAGCAATCGCTACAACGAGTAGTGGTCGCTACACAAGGCGGGATCAGGGAAGATTTGAATCATCAGGGTTGTAGCGATCGCTACACTTGGTAGCAACCGCTACGCCCTGTTTTCCTCTGTTTTTCCTCTTCTCCTTATGCAATTTCTCCCATTCCTTTTTATTCTGCAATTCAAGAAACAAAAACATCAAATTTTTCTTTAAGGGTGACATTATAAACATTCCCTTAGAAATCCACAAACTCGGGTAAACTCGGACGAGTGACAAAAAGAAAAATAAGGGAAGGTAGGGGTAATTCTAAGTTAACATCGTTAGCTTGACGATGGTGTTATCTTACTGAGCTGGATCGGCAAGATCCGCGCGAGACTCTTGTATGTCAATTTTATCACCAAGATACACCTTCAAACGTTGGCTGTTTACTTTGAATTCTTCATTGGTATCCAGATGGCGAATCTGAATGGCTCCGTGAGGTGATATGGCAACCACGGTGTAGGGGCCGGTCCATCTAAACTTGAGCTTTCCTGGAAAAAGTTTCAAGCGTGAGTTGTATAACAATACCTGTTGTCCTACTGAAAATTCACGACACAGGATCTTCTTGTCATGTAACTTCTTGGTCCATTCCTTGTAAAGTCGCGCATTCTCGAAGACTCCTAGTCGAAATTCGTCCATGGCCTCAATTTGTAACATCCGCTTTTCTTCGGCTTTCTCAAGATTCAGATTGATCCGCCGTAAGGCCCAATAAGCCTTGTGTTCCAACTCGACTGAAAGGTGACATGCCTTCCCAAAAATGAGTTGGTATGGTGACATTCTGATTGGGGTCTTGTACGCTGTCCGGTATGCCCAAAGTGCATCATCCAACTTGCTGGACCAATCTTTACGAGATGGATTGACCGTCACCTCCAGAATTTGTTTAATCTCGCGGTTGGACACTTCAACTTGTCCACTTGTCTGAGGGTGGTAAGCTGTGGCAATCTTATGAGTGACTCCGTACTTTGCCAATGCATTAGCAAGCAAGTTGTTGCGGAAATGCTTTCCACCGTCGCTTATTTCTCTGCAAAAACTTGGTAACTACTTTAGCATCATTAGTCGGAAGGGCCACAGCCTCAATCCACTTAGACACATAATCAACTGCCAAAAGAATGTATAAGTTACGATCAGATGGCACGAATGGTCCCATGAAATCAATTCCCCATACATCAAAGATTTCTACTTCCATAATTCCTTGTTGCGGCATTTCATGACGACGGGATATGTTACCTGTTCGTTGGCAATGATCACATCTTCGGACAAATTCTGCAGCATCCTTAAAAAGCGTTGGCCAGTAGAATCCACTTTGTAAAACCTTAAATGCCGTACGTTCACCTGCAAAATGTCCGCCGTACAATGAAGCATGACAATGGTGAAGGATAAGCTCTTGCTCTTCTTGTGGTACGCATCTTCTCAACAATTGATCCTTGCCTATCTTGAACAGATATGGTTCATCCCATATATAGTACCTGACATCACGCAAAAATCTTTTTTTCTTGTCGGAAGAAAGGTTAGGAGGCAAGATGTTGCTTACAAGATAATTGACATAATCAGCATACCATGGGATAGAAATAATATATAATGCATATAATTGTTCATCAGGAAAAAAATCATTTATAGGAGAGGCAAATGGTACCACCGGATTGTTGAGTCGTGAAAGGTGATCTACTACTGGGTTGTCTGCACCTTTTCTATCACGGATTTCGATGTCGAATTCCTGAAGGAGGAGAATCCATCTGATGAGCCTTGGTTTGGCATCCTTTTTGTTGAAGAGGTAACGGATGGCAGCGTGATCTGTGTAAACTGTCACCTTGCTCCCAAGCAAATAAGATCGGAACTTATCAAGAGCAAAAATCACAGCGAGGAACTCCTTCTCCGTCATTGCATAGTTGATCTGAGCGTCGTCTAGTGTGCGACTTGTATAGTAGATGGCATGGAACCCAGTGGTTTTCCTCTGACCAAGGACAGCTCCAACAGCAAAATCGCTTGCGTCACACATGATTTCGAACGGGAGTGTCCAATCTGGAGATATGATTACTGGTGCCAACACAAGTGCCTTTTTTAGAGTATTAAAAGTTGTGTGGCATGCTTCGTCAAAGTGGAATGGCACATCCTTCTCGAGCAATCTGCAGAGAGGCTTTGTGATCTTCGAGAAATCTTTGATAAAACGCCGATAGAAACCAGCGTGGCCTAGAAAGCTTCGTACTCCCTTGACGGTAAGTGGAGGTGGCAAATTGTCAATGACCTCCAGCTTGGCTTTGTCAACTTCGAGTCCTTTACTTGAAACTTTGTGACCAAGGACCACACCTTCTGTTACCATGAAGTGACATTTTTCCCAGTTAAGCACCAGATGCGTCTGCTTACAACGTTCAAGTACCTTTCCCAAATGTGACAAGCACTCTTCGTAAGAATCTCCAAACACTGAGAAGTCATCCATGAAGATCTCAATTTGCCACTCCATCATATCCGAGAAAATGGCCATTATACATTGCTAAAAAGTAGCTGGAGCATTACATAATCCGAATGGCATTCTACGAAAAGCAAATGTACCATAAGGACAGGTGAAGGTGGTTTTCTCCTGATTTTTTAGTGCGATGGCAATCTGAAGATAGCCAGAGTAACCATCCAGGAAGCAATAAAAAGCGTGACCTGCCAATCGGTCCAACATCTGATCAATGAAAGGCAGCGGGAAGTGGTCTTTCCGAGTAGCCTTATTGAGCTTCTAGAAGTCGATACAAACTCTGTGGCCTACCATCATCCTTGTCGGGATAAGCTCATTGTCCGCATTGGTGACCACCGTAATACCTCCTTTCTTTGGGACACATTGAGTCGGACTCACCCACTTTGAATCCGATATGGGATAGATGATGCCGGTGTCGAGCCATTTGATGACTTCCTTCCTGACCACCTCTTTGAGTTTTGGATTAAGTCGCCGTTGAGCTTCCACGGTTGGACGAAAGTCGTCCTCTAGGATGATCTTATGTTGGCATACTGAAGGACTGATTCCCTTAATGTCACCAAGTGTCCTTCCAATGGCTTCTTTGTGCTCACCTATCACCTTGATGAGTTGGCTTTCTTGATCCTGATTCAATGAGGCAGAGATAATAACAGGTAACTTGTGTGCATCATCCAAATAAGCATACTTGAGATGAGCAGGGAGCGGCTTGAGCTCCAAGTCTAGTGGTGCCACAATAGATGACTGCAACTTTGGTCGTGGTGTATCGTCGAGTTCCAACGACTCTGCTGGTTGAATCTATGACACCATTTCTCCCGAATCGTTCATGCTTGCATCATCTTCATATGGATCCTCGTGTACTTGATCTTCTTCTTTTTCAGTAATGATTTTATCCACCACATCGATCCGATAACAATCATCTTCCATAGCTGGGTACTTAGCCGCTTCAAACACATTAAACATAACTTCATCATTGCATACTTTAAAACAGAGCTCACCTTTTTCCACATCGATGCTCGTTTTTCCAGTGGCCAAGAAGGGTCGACCAAGGAGGAGAGGAACATCATGATCTTCTTCCATTTCCATCACAATGAAGTCTACTGGGAAGATCAAGGTGTCAACTTTTACGAGTACATTTTCCACTATTCCCTTTAGCCTTGTTACCGAACGATCAGCAAGTTGGAGAACAATCGATGTTGCCTTCATATCTTCCAATCCAAGCCTCCTGAAAATGGAAAATGGCATCAGGTTAATACTAGAACCGAGATCAATAAGGGCTTTCTTAAAAGTTTAATCTCCGATAGTGCAAGGAATGGTGAAACTCCCTGGATCCTTCATTTTCTGAGGTAGCTCCTAACTCAGGACTGCGCTACACCCCCTGGTTAGTAGAATGACTTCAAAGTCATCGATATTCCTCTTCTTTGAGATGAATTCCTTGATCCATTTTTGGTAGGTAGGCATTTGTTCGAATGCGTCAAGGAGTGGAATATTGATGTGCAAGTTCTTGAAGAGTTCTAGGAACTTCTGGTAACTTGGATGAGAAGCTTGCTTGTTTACTCTTTGTGGAAATGGTGGTGGCGGGTATACTTTTTCTGGTTTTGACTTGATCACTTCCTTTACGGGCTTATCCTTAGTTACTATGGTAGAAGGCACTCGTAGTTCTTCTTCCTCGTCACTTACTGGCTTAGCTGGTGGCTTGGCTATTGGAGTTGCCACGTTCTTCCCTAAATCGAGGCCACTTCTGGTAGTAATGGCCTTGCACTGTTGTTGGTTGCTTGGCAGTGGCTCGTATTGTTTGGAAGCAAGCCTGGTTGTCTTGCATTTAGCTGTGATGCAAGTTGGCTAATTTGTACTTCCAAGTTTCTGATTATTGCCTCGTGACTCAGCACTTGCTTTTGCAATTCATCCTCGCTCCGAGCATCTTGTGGTGGTGGTGCTCGTGGTTGCCATCTTTGTTGATATGGCTGATATTGCTGAGGTGGAGGACCTTGTGCGTTGCCCCCTCCGAATAGGGGTCTCGGCTGTTGGGGTACCTGACCTGCGTTGTTCTTCCAAGAAACGTTTGGATAGTTTCTCCAACCAGGGTTATAAGTATTGGAATATGGATCATTATTCTGGTTGGTATTTCCCACAAAATTCATAGGTTTAGCAATGAAGGAGCAAGCATCCGTACCATGTGGTCCGGTACATATTTCACATACCTGAGAAGATGATGATGCTTGAGGTGTCATAGAGCTTTGAAACATTTGTGTGAGTGCGGTGACTTGTGCTTTTAGTGCTGCAACCTCACCGCTATCTTGCATACTAGCAACTTTTCTCCTTTCAATTCTATCTCCCCATTCATGGTTGTTGGTGGCCATAGCTTCGATAATTTGAAGACCATCGGCTTCTTCCTTATCGGACAAATTACCTCCAGCAGCGACATCTAAGTTGACTCGGATTTGCGGCTCACAACCATTGTAGAAAGTTTGGATAAGCATCCAATTCGGCATTTGATGGTGTGGGCAATCGCGAAGTAGTCCTTTAAAGCGATGCCATGCTTTGTGTAGAGATTCGCCACCTTGTTGCTTAAAATGAGAAATTTTATTACGGAGTTGAGTGGTCTTACCTGGAGGATAATATTTCGCAAGAAACTTATCCGCTAGTTCCTCCCACGTGGTGAAGGTGCCAGCCGAAAATGAATCTACCGACTCTCTAGCATCATCTTTCAGACTATACTTGAACAATCTAAGTTTAATGGCATCTGGTGAGACACCATTATACTTGACCATCGAACAATGGTCTTCAAACCGTTGAATGTTCTTAGCAAGGTTTTCGGACGGATATCCTCCAAATTGGTCTTGTTGTACCATGTTGAGGAGGTTGCTTTTTATCTCAAAATTATTTACTTCCACGGCCGGATAATCTATGCTTGATCTGAGATCAACAAGCCTTGGATGTGATTTGTTCCTCATGGCCGCGGGTGCGTTGACTACCTGTCGATTAGCCATCGCCCTCCTAAGCTGGTTCCTCCATTGATGAAATGTGTGTTCAATCTCAGGATCGTACTCTTGGAGAGGTTGGTTGTCTCGACGAGTAACGGGCATACACTTCCTGTACTATTACTACACTCAACAAACAAGATCAAGCGTAGTGATAAACAAGTAGTGTACAAAGCTTAGTCTCAAAATTTTGAACACTATATCCAATATTAACAATAACAAATTCAGATCTATTCCCCGACAATGGCGCCAAAAACTTGATGCGTCTAAACGTGGATCTAAATAATGCGTGCAAGAGTACACGATCGCAACAAGTAATAAAGTGATAAGTAAGATCGTCTCCACAGGGAATGATCAAATTCGTTGTTAATTACCAGATTATGTGATCAAAGTCTTAAGCTAAGTGAATCAAATGGTGAATGTTGGAAAATGCTAAACTACGGATTTTAATATTGTAAGAACATAAAGTTGTCAATCTCAAGTTGTTTACAATATCGAATAACAATGACAAGAATTGTCCTGAATCAAACTGTCACTAATGATCCAAGAATCAATCATGAATATGCTTAAAATCAAGTTGTCACTCCTCAACTTATACACATATTCATTTTGGGCAAAATAAAGGACTTAGAAATGTAAAAATGGAATTTAATGCAAATGGAACAAAGATACCTCTTTGATTAATGATTCAGAACGTTGCATACAACCTTTGTTCTTCACAAAAGCAACAAAAACGAAACTAAACTAAGATTAAAGTCTACAATTGTGAATTGGTCTATTCTACTCCTTGGACTCCAATGCTTTCTTCCTTGGTTGCCTCCTCCATTTATAACCACTCCAATTTGCTTGCCAGAGTGGATTGAGTTGTCTTGGATCAACAAAATCGGCTGCAAGTTGATCAAATTGAGGTTGCAAGTGGTTTGCTTTCGGCTTGCAGCTATTTTTGACTTCTGCCACCTGTGTAGCAACTGCTACAAATCATAGCGACCGCTACAGGTCGAAGATCGTGAGTGTAGCGACTGCTACAAAATGTAGTGACCGCTACGGAAAATCGGGAAAAATGGCCGCTCGATCCAAGCGAGCACTACAAAGTGTAGCGACTGCTACACTTGCTCCTTCAGCTTTTTCTTCCTTCCCGAATGACTGGTCGTCTGCTCCGATTCCTATAAAAAACACAAACAACATCGACAACGATCCGAACTCTCGAATATCGTGAAAACTCGACCAAGACTAAGATAGATATGCATGATCCTATACAAAATATGTCTAAATGACATTCAAAACAAGATCAAAAAGATGTACGTTTGCACGTACATCAAAAATTAAAGATAATTTATGACCATATGTAAGAATAAACTTAGTCATAGGAAAAATTATTTATCATTTTTGTCTATGTCGTTTTTTATCAATCCCTCAATATACTTCTTATCCCTTTGATCATGATTACAATTCTCCGGATGATTGGATCGCCCGGCGAGGTTGCTCTGACTCAGAGGGCCCTGAGAAGCGCAGCACTCTAGTAACTGATCCTTTTGTAGGTGATGGGGCGAAGCGTACCCCGGTCTCCCTTGGCAATAGTTTAGTTTATTATGTTATGCCTTGATGAGTGGGAGAGGTAGCCGAATTAGGATATCACTACTGGCAAGGACTGCGTAGGAAATTGCGATCCTACACAAAAGTTTCACATGGTGAGTAGATTGTGCCATTTTTTTTATGCAGTCCTTACATATAACTGATTGTATGTGTAATGTATTACTTTCTTAGGCTTATCTGATCATATTAAGTAAATTCAAATATACACCTAATAAAAATACTTAGCCTCCTTTTTTTATAAGGGCAAGTTTATTGGAATTGGCTAGGGCTCTTCCTTAATATATGCAAATTAAGTTTTTCTTAATAAATCAAATTCTCCTTGTTATTATGAAAATAATAACTATGTTAAATAAATTGAATAAGCTTAAGTTCTTGACAAACATGAACCATCACAAATTTGATTAAGCTTAGTGCATAGAGAAGCAATTTAACTTAGCACATTTACGCAAGACATCAGTTGTGATAAGCATGGGTCTATCTGACAAATGTGATGAGCAAAAATAACAATCATAAGTTGATAAAAGAACTTGAGTAATTTTTAAAATATTCAAAAAAATATATCAAACAAGGATTATGAAAGTTTTTTAATCAAGATGAATAAGATAAAAAGATCTTCAAAAGTTTTTTAAGAATGAAGAAAATTAATAGGACTCATTGTCACTTAGATCTCTTTTATCATGTAAGTCATGAGCAAATTCTGATTCTTCACTAAACTTTTTAGAACCCTAATTCTTATAGAAAGTAGTAGATGACTCTTTCTTCTTCTTCTATGTGAAAGTAAAAGTATAGACTTTCTTAGTCTTTGGTAGAGGGTTGATAAAAGCAAACTCTTCTTCTTGTTTTGCATGGTCTTCTTTGTGAACAAAGTCTTTAACCTTGAAAAAGAGCTAGTCTTCTTCTTCTAGGCCATGGAAATTTATTTAGCCTTTTTCTTCTTTATTAGCTACCTTGATAATGATCTGTGCGGCAGTATTAGCAATCTTACTTGCGCTATCAGCAACCTCTTTAACAACTCTCTTGAGGACATAGTGTGCTTGATTCTCCTCTTCCTTCTTATTCTATTATAATAAATTCTTCTTCTTGATCATCTCTTTTCCCTTCCCCTTAGCCAGATCTTCTTCTCTCTCTAAGGTGCCTTTATCAGAAATGTATGCACTGAATAACTTCTGACTTGTACTTGTTAAGGTGAGTGACATCTTGCTCCCTGACTTTGAAATCTATTATGTACTTCTTGAGTGTGACGTTAGAGGTAGAACAAGTGATGCTAGCCTTAGTGTGGGGAGTGGAGATTTTTTAAGTCCCAAAGTATAATCAACCACTTGCTCAAAGTGGTGGAGAAATTTTTTGTCATGCATAACTTCCTCTTGGATTTCTATCATATGAGTAGTGGTACCACCATCTTCTTCTTCTAACACATAATGTTCACGAGAGAAATTGATATAGGAAAGAAATCTCCTTTGAGAGTAGGATCAACAGACTTCTGAGGTGAAGCTGTTGTCCTTTAATAAGTTACCAATGTCCTCAAGCAAAAAAGAATGCATTGGTTTAAAGGACTGACCTGAGCCTTCAATAATATAATCTCTTCTCACACTTTCTTGTACTTTTTCTACAACTAAAAAACTTACTTTTTCACAGAAAGTAGATCCTTGGTCACTCTCTTACTTGTTAGTTTGGACTCTTCAATTTGGTGTAATGAGAGAACAAAATTTTGTTGGAGGAACTCTTAAGGATAAGCTCCCTTCTTTTAAATTGCTTTGCCTTCCTTTGGATTAACAGAATAACTTCCTTCTTATTTTTGTTAACTTAAACCCTTTTTTTCCTTCATCTAATGCTTTGAAGGGTTGAATAATTATACACATGGGTATGAGCAACACCCTTATATAGATAATCACATATTTTAATCCTAACAAGGATGAAATATATGATTCTTTGACGAAAATAAAATTTCTTGGGCACTTTTGTAACTTACTTGATTTTAAAGATAAAAAATTTAGCCATATTAATCTTTTCTTTGGCCCTTATAAACTTAAGGAAGTTCATCTCTGTATTGGTACTAACATTGATGATGAAAAGCTTGTTAAAGAGTATTATTGTAACAAAATGCTAAACAATTTTGAATTGAGCATCGTAGATTGTGGTGACATATAGTTTACTTCAACTTTCTTGAACACTATTCATCTGATAAGTTCCATGTATCTAGTCTTATTAACCTCTTGTTTCTTAACTTAATTAAATCATGAGGAGTGACGGTATAGAAATTCTTCCTATGATATCATTGTATGGCACTAACATTATACATAGAATCTCTAGTTCCTCTAAATACTAGTTTACCATGGTTGATCAAACTAGCATAGAATGCCCTCATTGCATCAACATTTGTTCCATAGCCTATTGTCGTCAACCTAATAAACCAGACAAATCTGACCACTTTTTAGCCTTTCTACCAAATCCCATTGACAATGAATTTTATTAATCTATTATTTGTCTACTAATGACCTTCTTAAAACTCAACATGTAGAATCGTTCAAGGAACTCATCATTTTTGAACTGAAAATTCTCATAGTAAAGGTGAACTATTACCATCTTATCTGACTTAGGCGAGTACCTTCTTTAGAAATTCTCCTCTGTTAGAGTAGCCTATATATCTTCTTATTCTTCTTCTTCTTCATTCTTAACTACCTTGTGGTTGATGGTCCTTGCAAAAGAACTCCTCTCATTAGAGAATTTTACCATCTTTGCCTTGGACCCTCTTCTAGAAAGATTCTCTTTTTTTGTCCAACTTGATCTCTTCTCCTTTCTTTCCCACGTTCTTCACTGGTGACTTCTCTATGGAGGTCTTTCTTTTTTCTCATTTCTCAAGAACAAGAGGTGTAACATCCTCCTATTACTCCTGAGCATGCAATTTGTCTTCTATCTCTAATTCTTCTTCTTGACATTATTTTGAATATCTGTTCAAATAAAAATATGTGATATTCATTTTAGTACATTGACTACAGTAAATGATGACTAACAAATATCTTAACCAGGAGATAAGGAGTAATACTAACAAATAACCTAGTAAATATCCTAATAAACAGATTTTTTATAATTCATTTACCAAGTTAAAGATAACTCTAACCAATATTCTAATAAAAAGAAAAAAATTAAATGGAGTAAAATTTTATTTCGATAATGGAGGAAATTTTGTATAACAAACATAAGGAAAAAAATACATAAGTACTAAATATTAGATACTTGTTATGGACAAATGACTCAATAATGTTCAATTTTGATGTCCGCATTAATTATTTTACGAAAACTCATATTAGTATATCGAAAACAAACTTAGAAAATTTTTGGAATAGATGTTCCAAGTTACAACGCAAGAAATATGTAGAAAGTATTTTTTTAAACGGTAGACTAATTGGTCACACTGTGACTTGGGCAATATACCGAGTCAAAAGCCGAGTACGTATGTTTACCAAATGGACCGAATTTTTTTCAATTCGCTCGGACCAAAAAAATTAGAAAAAAAAATCCAGTCCATTAGATTTTAAAAAAAATCAACCTAAAAGTCTAAATGTTACTCAAAACGGCCCAACCCAAAAAAAAGTCGTAACCAACCCTATCGATGATCTGACTGGTCAATCTGAAAATTGTCCAAAAATCGGATCGATCTTCGAATCATTTTTTAAAACATTGGTAGAAAGAGAGGAAGAAATATAATAGACTAGGTAGACGGCAAACGAATTCAATAGAAACAAGACAATTAAATTTGACGGGTATGTACGAGTTAGATATTATTCACTAAAGTCTTCAAAATCTGCTCTTAATTTAAAATTTTTATCTAATGAAATTTTCAAAACTCGAACCAAAATTTATCCTTTAACGTTAAATCTAACAAAATTTCAAGATTTGCGCCAGTTTAACTGAAATATATATCCATTACAAACTTTTTCTACAAATATTTCGGATCTTATCCCAGGATTCATTAAACTATTGTACTTATTGTTTTGGACGAGTTACTAATATAAAGCACAAGAATTGCTGGTTATCAAGATGATTTTTTTTTTGTCAATAGGTACATTTAGGTGGTTAACATAAATTTTTGGGTTCTTTATGGTAGTACGATTCAAACTTTCCCAATACAAATTTAGTCTCAGAGCCGTTATCAAAATAAATTAAATTAGCACCGGTCAAATCCGTCAACGGTCAAAATTTCGTCCTTGGAGAATGATTAATCTGATGGGCGGATAGAAAGGAAAGCACGTAGGTATCATATTGCAATCATATTTTATTTCTTGTTGTAAAATTTTATTGATGAAATTTCACATAACCAAATATAAGGAAAAACTACATAATTACAAAATATTAGATAATTGTGATGAATAAATGACTCAATATTGTTCGATTATGTCATCAATCATTATTTTATTACATATGGCATAACTAAGTGTGATACCCCATATATGTACTATATAAAAGGCTTAAGTGATTTGATTGTTACAATCCATATCAACAAGGTGCATCTTCTTTTTGGGCACACATCCTGAAAGAAAGGTTAAATGCGTTTGGCCAAGGGTAGGATCAGGATGGGTGACCTCTTGGGAATTTTCTCAGGGTGAGTGCGAGTGAGGACAAAACACGCTGAAAAGATTCATGTTGGTACAGTGGAGCCAATCGGTCAAATCACGGGGCGTTATATTTGGTATCAGAGCGACTTGTACGGTGTGATTTAGGGATCGAATGCACCTACAAGCAAGGAATTCTGGGATTGTGTATGTCTGACACGATGAGGACGTGGCGTATTTAAGGAGGGGTGAATGTGATACTCCGTATATGTACTATGTGAAAGGCTTAAGTGATTTGATTGTTACTATCCATATCAACAAGTTCTTTTCGGGCACACATCCTGAAAGAACTCCAAGGTTAACACGTTTGGCCGAGGGTAGGATCAGGATGGGTGACCTCCTAGGAAGTTTCCCAGGGTGCATGCGAGTGAGGACAAAACACGCTAAAAAGATTCGTGTTGGTACAGTGGAGCTAGTCGGTCAAATCACGGGGCATTATAATAAGTTATGAAAAAATAATTATGAATATATTGAAAACAAAATTAAAACAAATTTGGAATAATTGTTCCAAGTTATGATGCAAGAAAGATGTAGAAAGAAAGGAAGAAATCTAATAGAGTAGGTAGAGTAATCATAACACGTGATTTTGTGAACCGCCAAATTGGCAGATGCAAAGATGGTTAAAGAAGTCTTTTGAGAAAGTTGCAGATCAAGATACAAGGCGACAAGCTGGACTCTTTTTTCATCGTTTCAACTGCTCTGCTGATTAAATAGTTGTCGTCTGAGTAACTATTCAAGCCACACACATGAGGCTCACAATGTCAAAAAAGTCGTAAACTAAGAAGGTGCAAAAAATGCTTTGGAATGGTCATCACTAAATTAACTGCTAGACAAATAGATACAAAAAGCCAAGGAAAAAAATTGTAGTTTCTATAGTCATCAAATTTCCAACAAAGTTGTAAAAAAATTTGAGTTCGACCCGTAGCGTTGATAGTTGTACTCTTTCGTACTATAGCCATATTCGTAAAATATTGCAGTGACAATGATACGAGAACCAACGCAAAAAAGAATGACTTTGCTATACACCAATAAATTTATAATGCCAAAGCCCTTCGGAGGATCGTGAAGGCCATAGATCAGCATCCTTGCGTTGTTGTACAAATTCGGATGGCTCACCCGAGCGGCATTAATTAAAATGGTGTCATTGGACTTGTTAACTTTATCTCAGACCCTTCCAAAAATTTCTAAAAAATGAACCCGTATTTGACACATAAAAGGTCATTCCACGTATATATTAAGAGTACTACGTAGCTCAAGATAGAGGAATCGTACCCTGTGATTTTGTTAGCTACCAACTTTGCAGATGCAATGCTGGTTAATATAGTAATCCGAGGAAGCGTATCAAGAAACGACTCGACGGCCCTATACTTTATTTTGGACCCCAACGCCTCAATTCCTCCGCTGATTGAGTGGTTGTTTATCGGTCAGGCCACACATATCAGAGCTCACCATGTGAAAAAAAAAATTGCCAACTAAGAAAGTCTAAAAGAACGCTTGGGGATCGTCATCAGTAAGTTAACTACTAAGCTAATAGAAAAAAATGCTAAGAAACAAGATCGTAATTTGTGTAGTCATCAGATTTCTAACAAAATTACAAGAATATCTGAGTTTGACCCGTAACATTGATAGTTGCATCCTCTGACCATATTTGTAAAATATGGGAGCAAAAAATCTAATAACATGATGGACGTCAGAGAGTATGTACTTGATTAGGATTGGATAATAGTCGAGACAAGTGTTAGAAACTTTCTCCATAAGATGAGATTGCCCCGTATATTTTAGTGCACTACAGGTTACAGAAATCGTCCCCAAGATACAACGACTATTCGGCCATTTCCAAGAACGTTGCACGTGTATCTCAAAACTTTCGGGCAAACTCTTATATACCCAGAACTTTTGGACTCGGACTCGGACTTTTTCTAGTGAGTGAAGAAGGGAGGGAGAGAGAAAATAATGCTAGAAGATGCACTTGTTGTTGGGATGAAGTAAAATGACAAGTGGAGTCTCCTATTTATAGTATGCCAATGTACATGTTGAAAATGTCCAAAAGTCACCATTAAATAGAAACTCCAAAAGTCATCTCTTGACTTCTTTCTTTCTTTTTTTAATTTAATTATTAACTGACTTGTGTCTTTTAGTTTATACTACTTAAAAAACTAAAAGACACCAACAATTCTACACATGGTTAACAATTTAGTCTAATAATCACATGAATGATGACCAATGCATGCAGAATCTATTCAAAAGTTCTGACATATTATTATTGCATTGAGATAGGTAGCTTGCGGCTTAGAACCTTTTATAATAAGATATTATCAGATTTACTTGCTGCTTGGTGAACATGATGTCTTGAACCGTCAGCTTTAGACGTAAACCAAGATAATAACATTTATATAATAATAACCATAGTATATTTAGTTTCTCACATTTTGTCTATTTCAGCCATGGACCGTATCTTGGATTCATAAGTGTTTTTTCATTTGAAGCCGCCTCATTTCACACTTAAAATAAGTGATCTGCTATCGGAAGTATCTTGCCATACTCCACCTTTAACAAGGTATAGGAATCATTAGAAGTATAATGTTTAACCTTGCCACACCTCTGTAGGTCATAACCTGGACAGCTTCTTAAGAATGAGATAGGTTCTAGGTAATTAATTGAACCCTCCATAACTTAGTATCTCATTAAACCAAGTTTGTGGGATCTCTATTCATCATGGTTGAGTTATCAGTACGGACATCATTTGATCTTTATTACTACATTGTATATTTGATCTTTATTGATTCTTTTTGTAAAAGGATAAGCTAAATTATCCTGGGACTTTATGTAGTTAATGGTGATCACTCTACTAGAGATTAACTATCTAACGATATTATATCTCGGATGAATATGTCAAGACTTACTATTGTATATTGTACTTTGTGTTCTCTTAATTGCAGACATGTTATCACAATGTATCAATATGGGAGGTATCGATTTTTTCTAGCACAAAATATCCTCTAGGAAGTTTCTGAGCCATTCAGCTTCTTTTCAAGCTTTGTTTAGTACTATAAACTCTGATTCGATTGTGGATCAAACTATGCGCATTTGTTTAGAGGACTTCCAGGATATAGCTCCTCCTTCTATGGTGAATATGTATCTACTCATAGATTTGGAGTTCTTTGTGTTCGATATCTAGTTTGTATCACTGTATCCTTCTAATATAGCTGGATATTTAGCATAGTGTATGCCATAGTTTATGGTATGCTTTAAATACCGTAAAACCCTTTCCAGAGCTAGCCTGTGATCCTTTTATGAATTACTTGTGAATCTACTATGCTTGTAACTGAGTATGCAATATTGAGATAAGTGTAGTTTGTTAAATACATCAAGCTCCTAATAATTTATGCATACCTCAGTTGAGATATTGGATCCCCTCAATTCTTGGCTAAGTGTAGATTCAAGTCTATCGAAGTCTTAATTAGAGATTTGTCAAAAGCTTCAAATTTCTTAAGAACGCTTTCCACGTAGTGGGATTGTATAAAGACTATTTTCTCAGTTTTTCTAGAGATCTTTATCCCTAGCATGACATCTGTCAAACCCATATATTTCATGTCAAAGTGTTCTTTTAACATGTTCTTAGTTTTCACAATAACCTCTTTATTGCTTCCCATAATTAGTAAGTCATAAACGTAGAGACATACAATTATGTAAGCTTCAGGTGTGCCTTTAATGTAAATACATTTATCGCACTCGTTAATCTTAAATCCATTTGACAGCATCATCCTATCAAATTTCTCTAGCCATTGTTTTGGTGCTCCCTACAGCCCGTATAGTGACTTGACTAGCCATCATACTTTATGCTCTTGTCCAGGAGCCATAAACCCTTCAGATTGCTCCATATTTATCTCCTCTTCTAGTTCTCAATTTAGAAAAGTTGTTTTACATCTATATGGTAGATTTCAAGGTTATGAGCACTCTACTCTAATTGATGTAATTCTTGTGACCAGTGAGTACATGTTAAAGAAATCATATCCCTCCTTCCATTTGAACCCTTTAGCTATCAATCGAGCTTTATATTTGTCGATTGATCCATCAACTTTGTATTTTCTTTTCAGGATCTACCTGCATCCCAGAGGTTTTCAGCTCAATGGGAGATCTATGATTTCCTACATATGATTTTGCATAATAAACTCTATCTCACTATTGATAGCTTCCTTCCAGAGAGGAGCATCTGGACTGGACAATGCCTATTAGATTATTCTGGGTTCTTCTTCTAATGCATAGGTTAGATAATCCAGACCAAAAGATTTGGTTACCTTCGTCTGTTTGCTATGTTTATGTTCATCATCTTCTTGACTCAATGATCAAGGCCAATTGGCAGGCAAAGTATCCAAAGAGATACAATTACTGGGGGCATGTGGTCTGGAATAAGTTCCAATCCACTACACTATCTAGAAGCAAATGGTACACTTGACAAGAGCACAAAACAGAAACATGGAACCATAAAAATAATTGGATCCTTTTAGTATTAATGCCTCTCTGGTAGGCAATCTAAAACGGATGGGCTACGAATCTCTGCATGTCGCATCAATATCAGTGTTTCATTACAAGAGGAGGCTGTTGTGAGAATTGCCCCGAGGACTACGCGAGAACTACAGACCGTTATTACAAGTATTTTTAAGAAGACGTTCTCAACAATAAATATAGACTAAATTTTATGGTGCACGAAATCATGTTGAAGATGAATCGATAGCTAAAATTATAAAAGCACATATATTCAAATATTCCAACAAGAATACCCATCATGATAGAATCATTTAGCAGAATTTCCAATCTGGTGGTGTACAAAAGTAAGTTAATATAGAAAGTGCGTTACTCCAATGGTAGGAATATTACATGGAGATATATGCAAGGATACGCACATGGCCAATTCTACAATCTTTCCTAAGAAAAAAAATACCGTGATAAGTCCGAAGTGGAGAGAAGTGTATGCACTGCCTAGAAAAATATATCAAGTGGACGTCGATACAAAATCGTTGCAGATTGATCTTCCATTTATTTTCTCTATTTTCAATATTCTATATGATTTTTTAATATCACATATTATGTGGATACTTGTTTGATCGATATTTCAGATTCAAACTGAATACTACTACTTTTAAAATGCGAAAAAAAATTGAACATGTATTTAGCAACTGTATTTTAAAATATTAGAACTCAAGATTTGTTAATTAAGCTACATCAACTCGTTAATCACCATATCGATATGTATCATCTAGTATTTAGTGCCCTCTCTACTTCCCATCCCAGGTGGGATTGCCAAATTGATTGATTAGAGAGTGATAAAATTCTGCTGAAAGATCTCAGGTCCCGTGTATCCTTTTCTTGGTACTTCCTTTCTTCTTTTCCTTATTCGGACAGATCTCCTCAAAGAATGTTGTGTTCCTTGATTCTATGATCATTCTCGCATTTATTTCCAGGTTCTCAAATTTGTACACCATAAATTGATAAGCACTACTATTTTGTGCATATCCAATAAAGATCCAATCAATGGTCTTGGGTCCTATCCTTACCTGCTTTGGCTTAGGTACTTCGACTATTTTTAGGCATTCCCACACTTTAAAGTAACCGTAGGAAGGGATCTTTCCTTTTCATAGCTCATATGGAGTTTTGTCCTTTTTCTTGTATGGTAACTTATTTAGAATATGGTTAATTGAGTGCACAGCTTCCCCCCACATGTTCTGGGATAAGCCCAAGCTAATCAACATAGCGTTCATCATTACCTTAAGAGTTCAATTTTTGTATTCAGCTATGCCATTAGATTGAGGTGAGTATGGATTAGTCGTCTGATAAATAATGCCATGTTCTCGATAGAGTTCCTCAAACAAAGTTACATATTCTCCTCCTCGATCACTTGAGATCATTTTGTTATTTATGCTGAGTTGATTTTCAACCTCACTCTTATACCTCTTAAAGACTTCAATAGCTTTGTCTTTGCCTTTTAGGAGATATACGTAACACTATCTTGTGTAATTATCAATAAACGTGATAAAGTATTTCTTCCCGCCTTTAGTTTTCATGTATTTCATATTGCAAGTATCTATATGAATTAACTCTAAACACGTGGTACTTCTTTCCACCAAATAGAAAGGTGCTTTGACCATTTTAGCCTCCACATATACCTCATATTTATTAAAAGGGTTGAACTCAAAATTTGGTAATAAATTTAAAGTTACTAACTTTCTTAGCGGGTTTAAATTTACGTGTCCTAATCTACCATACCATAAATTAGAACATTCGGCCAAAGAAGAAGCTTTAACTTTATTCTGACCTTCAAAGTATGGTGTACAATTATTACATTCATATTAAAGAGCTCCTTTTCTAGGTAATCCTTGCCTACAAATTAACCAGCTTTGGTCATTACAAATTTATCTACCTCATATACAAGCTTAAGATTGGCTTTGCTTAATAGGGAGCCAAAAACTAAGTTCTTGCAGATGTCCGAGATATGTAGCACATCCTTGAGAGTCAGCTACTTTTCTGAGGTCAGCTTAAGAACCACCATGCCCAGCCTGATGATCTTGGACATTATAGAGTATTCCATGAAAAGCTTTGGGCCATTGATTAGGTTGTAACTCAAGAATAGCTCCTTATTCAAGCAGACATGGCGAGTAGCTCTAGTGTCCACAAACCAATCTCTTAGATTGTCCACCAGGTTAGTCTCCAATACCATGGCTGAGAAATCCATCTCGGAAAGATCTTCAGCTAGGTTGGCCTTTCCTTGGTTGCCCTTCTTTAGATGGCAACAATTATTAGCCATGTGGCCAAGTTTCTTGCAGTTGTAGCAATCACCCTTGATCTTCTTGTTCTTCTTGGGCTCATGCTTCTCTTGTTTATCCCCAGACTTCTTTCTCTTCTTGCCATATTTTCCCTTGGCGAGGTGCACAATGGTCTTAGAAGTGGTCTTGCCTTGCTTGACTTTGAACTTTTGGTTGTCTTCCTCAATCAAAAGTCTCATTAAAAGTTATTCTAGACTTATGTCCTTCCTTTTATGCTTGAGGTAGCTCTTGAAATCCTTCTAGAGCAGGAGGAGCTTCTCGATCATTGTAGCTACTTAGAAGGACTCATTGAGTTGCATCCCTTTGGCTTGGATCTCGTGAAGGATTAGTTACAACTTGTGCACTTGATCGATGACCTTCTTGGAGTCCACCATCTTGAAGTCGAGGAATTGGCTAACAATGAATTTCTTTGTCCCGATATCCTTCATTTTGTAGAGTATGTTGTCTAGTCCATTCAAGAGGTAGTTATGGTACAATAAGTCACTGTGACTCCACACTTCAAAGGTAATGATCTTTTGTTGATCTATCTCGTCCATCATGATTTTTGGTGCATCCTCTTTCAGAAACTAAACCAAGTTGAGCGTGGTCAGATAGAACATCATCATTTGCTGCCACCTCTTGAACTCGGTGCCATTGAATTTTACCGGCCTTTAATCATGGACAGTTCCCAGTACTGTAGTCAATGCAACAGTGCTAGTCGATGCCATTTTTTAGTACACAAATCTGGTCTTACGATTGTTGGACGTCGGAGGGTGTGTACTTGATTAGGATCGAACTATAGTCAAGGCAAATGTTGGACACTTTCTCCATAAGACAAGATTGACCCATATATTTTAGTGCACTATGGGTTACGGCAATCGTCCCCAAGATGCAACAACTATTCAGACATTTTAAAAAATATTGCACACGTATCTCGGAACTTTCGGGCAAATCTTTTTATACCTAGAACTTTCAAACTAGGACTCAGACTCGGACTTTTCCTAGTAAGTGAAGAAGGGAGGGAGAGAAGACAACAATGCTAGAAGATGCACTTATTATTGGGATGAAGTAAAATGACAAGTAGAGTCTCCTAATTATAGTATGCCAATGAACATGTTGAAAATGTCCAAAAATCACAATTAAATTATAAATAGAAACTCCAAAAGTCATGTCTCTACTTATTTCTTTCTTTTTTTAATTTAATTATTAACCAACTTGTATCTATTGATTTTTACTACTTAAAAAATCAAAAGACACCACCATAACCAACACCAAATTGAATGTCTCCACCATACACCAACAACTGTGTAACTCCAAAGCCTTCTAGAGGATCGTGAAGAACATGGATGACCATCCCTACACTGTCATACAAATTTTGATGCCTTACCCGAGTGTCATTAATCTGACTGTTGTCATTAGATTAACTTAACTTTATTTCGAACCATTTGGAAGGGTCTCGAAAATAAATCCATTTTTGATGCATAAAAGGTCATTCTATTTTCTACTTCTATGTAGTCGAAAGAGTTTTCTCATAGTGACTATACCAGTTGCATGAATACAAAGCAGTGTATCACAAGTTATTGTATTTATCAGGGTGATTCTCTGGTTGTTATGGGGAAAATGTAACAAGGTGTCAAGGACGATCTCTTGATGGCTTGAAGGCTCGTCTCAAGGTCGATGCCCAATGAAAACAAAAGCGATCGAACAATCACCACTATCTAACCGAAGCTAAGCTTCTTTAACAATGCTCCAATGCCTGGCCAACTAATGAGGCGCTAATGCCTGACCTCTCTAACCAAGTGCTAATGCCCGGCTTAAGAACTACTACTAGAAGCTTGTGAGCTTTGATATAAGATTTGTGTGGTTGGTGTTGGATCCCTTCTACCGTCCTCAAGCGTTCCTTATATAGGCGAAAGACTCCGTGTCCTCCTTGCACTAGGACTCCATCTCCTCCTCGTACTAGGGCTCCATCTCCTCCTTGCATTCAGACTCTTCTTATGCTTATCTTCATAGATGCTCATCCTTATCTGTACGGAGTAGTTATCTTCAATTCACTAGGAATTATCCCTTTCGATTTACTCGGAACCTGGCTTTATCATCTCCTCTCTTAGAAGACCAACTGCGCATGGTCTCTTATCACCTTGCCTGTCTGTTGCACTTCTTCCTTCGAAGGGCAAAACCTCTGAGAAGGCAAATAGGTTTTTCTACCCCCTTCCTTCTGAAAGGGAAAGTGCCTCTCTACACCCATCTTTCCGAAAAGGAAAGTGCCTCCCTACACCTCTTTCCGAAAAGCAAAGTCACTCTTCGCACCCTTTCTTTCGAAAAGGGAAGAAGGTTCTCACACCCCTCTTTCCGAAAGAGGAAGAGGGTTCTCACACCCCTCCTTCCGAAAGAGAAAAGGGTCTTCACACCACTCTCCTTCCAAAAGGGAGAAAGGGTCCTCACACCTCTCCTTCCGAAAGGGAAAAAGATCTTCACTCCCCTCTCCTTCCGAAAGGGAGGAAGGGTCCTCACATCCCTCCTTCCGAAAGGGGAGAATCGGCCAACTATCCCTTTAGAACGGGTGGCCATGCATAACCCTCTTCATAGCAGGCGAAGTATCAAGCTCCTTCAAGAGTAAATATCATCGGCTAAGTCATACTTAGAAGGGCAAATATCCGCGAAAGTCCTTTCAAGGAGGGTAAACTTTATTTGGGAGATCCCTCTTGGAAGGGCAAATATCTGCAAGGGTTCCTTTCAGGAGGGTAAACCTTATTGGAGAGATCCATCTTGGAAGGGCAAATATCTGCGAGGGTTCCTTTAAGGAGGAGATCCCTCTTGGAAGGACAAATATCTGCGAGGGTTCGTCCAAGGAGGGTAAATATCTGCGAGGGTTCCTTCAAGGAAGACAAATATCCTTTTTAACCCTTTCAAAAGGGAGCTTTTTATTTTCAGCTCTAACAATGCCCCCCACATGGTGATGTTTTGAACCATTCGGATGAGAAGCGTCACCATGTAGCTTCAAATTTACCTTTTCCCTCTCTTGTCACTTTTCAAATTTTGTAAGTGAGTAGATCATAATGCCCTTCTTTTAACTTCACTATAAAAGGGAAAGGCCTATTTACCTTCTCATTTTCCTCACTTTTCACTTTCTTCACAAAGCTCATTATCCACGTTGAGCCCAAACCTCTTACCGAGGTTGAATCCTCTCCATATTGTTGAAAAGCCAACTCCGGCCGAGGCTTCTTCGCGAGCCTTTGTCCACTCAAGGCTTATCACAAGCCGCGACCATCGTCGGCCAAGTCTCCTCGAAGCTGAGGCTCTCGGCTCTCGATTCCGGGTTTGACCCTTGAACCCTTCACTTGCTTTAAGTTCTCTTATAGTTAGTACTCATACCTTGCTTCCTTGTGTACTAGCAATCTTGCCTTAGGAAGATATGCCTTGCTAGTTGTGTTTTGGAGGTTGCCCACCAAGTGTTTGATGAAATGCATACACCTTTTTTTCCAGTTTAGTGATGAGTTTACTTGCTGATTTTTGGCCTTGTTGAGGTAGTTGAGTTGTGTGCTTGCTTTAGGAAGGTGTATATTGCCTTTTGGTAATTGTCTACCCATTGCTTGATGATGTGTACCCCCTCCTTGTAGCTTGAGTACATTCATAGAGATTTGATCCTCGGTGAGTGATGGTGAATTATGCTTGTGCTTGAGCACCAACGGTATTGCACCGATGGTAGACTAACTCTCCCTAGGTGTGAATCTCGTCATCAAAGTAGATGAGTGTAGTATCATCTTTTTTCCTCAACCAATACCTCGAGAATGGTCTGGCCGACCGCGCTTTCTTGAGGAAGGACTGGAGTTGCTAAGGACACCGTTCCTTCGTGCTTGTGACATATATGACCAGTACTATGAGGACCATATTCGTTATGCTTACTTATCCCATATTCGTCCTCTTACAGGTGTCTTACAATGGAGGACATTATGACTGGGGTTCGTTTGATAGAGGAGAAGTATGGTGAAGCTATCAACATCACTCTTTTGTCTGATTTCTCTCCGGGTGGTGAGTCATCTGTAGAGGAAGGGAATTTCATCCTTGGTCCTATAGTTTGCAATGTTACTTGCCTGGCTGACTAAGGTACTCTTGCCATTCACCCGGAGGATATCCCACTCTTCCAAGGCAAGAAGAGAAATTTGAGTGGCTGGGTTGAAGGCAAGTATCAGTGGCCTGCTCACTCTAGCTCTTATAACCGCTGGTATGACCGGTTGGTTGAGCTGCACAGGATAGCTTGGTCTGATACTGGTGTCACTTCCCTTATCGAGTTCTCCACCCATGATTTCAAACCTTGTCTTCTGCTCCTAGTAGCACTCCTTCAGTATTGGTGTCCTAGCACCAATACCTTCCTCTTTCATATGGGTGAGTCTATCTGCCCTCGCACTCGACTTTTGTTTACTTAGGCCTTTGAAAGCTAAGTATTGTCCTTTTTATATCTTGTAGGCGTGAGGACTATAACTTTATATGACTTGGCTGCCCTATTCCGTCTTCGTCCTCATGGTCGTACTATTACACCAGATAGCTTAGAGAAATTTAAGGATCTTAAGGAGCCTTTTGTTGCCGAGTATCCAGCAAAAACTTCGAAGGCCTATTCGGAGTGCATGAGTGTCTATAGGAGGCCGAAGGGTGCACCTGCTTCTCTCAACAAGCACATGGGTTTCCTTCAGCTTTGGTTATCTTGTCACATCATGTGTCCTAGCGAGCAGAAAGTGTCTTCAGATTGGGAGAACTTGGCATATTCTATCTCCCAAGGGGTGGAACTAGCAATGGACGAGTTCCTGCTTTGTCACCTTTATCATCACATGACCAGGTATGTTCTCTCCTAGAAGGAGGACAATGTTTTTAGCACCTCCGGCCCTCTATAGATAGCTGCACTTTGGGCTATAGCGTATTTCCCGATCTTGATATGCCCGACTAGAGCTCCTGAGCCTCGACCCTCTTATGGTACCCTCTACTTCAGCGAGGTGAAGGTCTTAGCTCCCAAGGGTACCTTAAGGGGTTACTTCTTTGCCTTTGCTAAGGATTACAATTCTGATCTGGCCAATGATGAGGAGTCCAATGCCCTACAACCGTCGCCCTTGATGAGGGAAGAGTTTCGGCCATGCTTCTTGTCGTTTGATGATATGATGACTGATGAGTGCTTAAAACACTCATTACTTGCGTCCTTTGTCTAGTCTATTTTTAGTATTTTATGTTGTTTTATTTGAATTTTAGTTATCTTTGGCGTAGTTTTGTTTATTTCATGTTTTTTGTCATGTATTTTGTTTCTCAATTTGTTTTATTGTTTTAGGAGCTAATTCGAGGAAATGGATGATGACCGAGCTAGACAAGCGGATGCATGGACGAGAAGAGAGATGCGAAGGCGAGAAGAGCCATGCTGAGTACATGGCGTACACCAGGGATAGGTGGCGTACGCCAATGATGCACGAGGAACGAACGACCACAAGCAAGATTGATGGATTGCGAACGACCAAGCACCTGAAGACCTGGCGTACGCCAGGAACAGTTGGCGTACGCCAGGCCAGACAGTGACACTGCCAGCCACTTGCCTCTTTGAGTGGAAAACAGTGGAGGGGGCCATGCACTCGGGATTTTTTTGGCCTTCTTGTGACCTTGGCAGACCATTATGGTACAGAGGTGGAGAGTAGTTAGGATATTAAGTTATTTTATATTTGTTTGACTTTGGACTTTTGTTTTGTATGAAAATAATGAACATTAGTGTAGAAGAGATAAGTGTGTAAGAGAGAGAGAGGACGAACTTGGACCAGCTTCTCTGTGAAGAACTTGAGAAAAAGCTGAGGATCACCTTGTAACACTTTCTTCTCTTGTACTCTTAGTTTTATTAAATAATGCTAAGTATGTCATGTTTTTGAGTATATTGTTATTTGCAAGCATGTGTGAGTAGTTGATCTTTGAGTTTGGTGGCTTAAAGCCACTACTTAGTCACAGTTTAGAGGGTTAAACACATGAAGAACATGTCAAACTAACGAACTTAATGCCATGCTAAACTTGTTTGATCACCAAGGTTAGAAGTTAGTTTAAACTTGAAACCGAGAGGAGATAGTTTAAATGGAAAGGTTAGTTAGATAAGTTGCTGGTTTGGGTTGCTAATACCCTTACTCAGTAATTTATTGTCCTTAAAGTGATGCATATAGTTGGTTCTTTGCTGTGCTTAGTTGGTTTTTGGGGTCGAGAGAACATCTTATCATTCTAAGCATGGTAAAGAAGCAATTTAGGCCTTTCTAGCACGAGAGTGTAGTTTGGTTGATTTCGAAACACTAGGACCATGTTATGTACTTAATAAACCTTCTGAATTCGATGATTATTGTGGTTTTAAGTTCACCTTGCTCATTTGTGCAATATAAGTTGTTAAGAATCTGTTTTAAATACCAAACCTTCAAGTAACTAAAGTCATAATTTGCCATAGTAGTAAACCAACTTAGAACGAGAGTTTTCATCAAACCACTTCATAATTTGATCTTAGACAAGTTACTAAACCAAGTTTAAGCTTTAAACTCGGTCCTTGTGGGACGATTTTCCCTTACTTACTCATTTGTGCAACTCTGCTAGAAGAACTGCTTTGTTGGCGCACGCCAGAAATAGGTGGCGTACGCCAACTTTGGCCATCGGAGGCAAAAACTTTCACGCCAGAAGAGTTGGCGTACTCCAACTCTTAGAAAAATGTATAACCTGGCGCATGCCAAGAACTTCTGGCATACGCCATGTCGTCCAGACAGATGACCTGTCGTCTAGAGAAACAGCAGAAAACTTAAGAAAAAAAAGCAGACCCTCTCGTCTGGGAGGCTCGAGAACAATGACCACCGCCTCTGCTTGGAAGAGCATCTTGACTACCCGTGACTTAGTTTGCAGGTGTACTAGAGGAAAGATGATTATCGAGCCGTATTATCCTCATTACGTAGCTCAGCAGTTCAGACTAGTGCAAGGTATCCCTTTTCCGCCCCTCTACCTTTTTCATAAGTTTAAGGGAGTTCGATCATCTAAGATCTATCAGTGGCCCTTAGCTAAGCAAGCGCAGAGGGTAAGCACCTTCCTTCTGTCTAGAGGAGCCTTTCGTCCATTCTCTATCTAAAGAGATGTAACGATTTGCTTCCTCCCCTAGTGGACTAAGCTACCATACTGGACCCGTGATGCTGATGAGCTCAGTAAGCTTTTTCGTCTTCCCTTAGACGAGGATAAAGGCGCTAAGGCAACCAGGAAGTCCAAAGCGATTATTCCCGCAGTGAGCCGTAAACGGGATCAATCATGTCTGATAGAGTCTCCTACGACTTTAGTTTGTGGTCTTCCTGCCTCTTCGGAAAAGGATGTCTCTGACACTAAGGCTGATCCAAAATCGGCACCTGGTACTGAGTTCTCTCCAGAAGGTATGGAACTATCTTTAATGTGTCGCTAACTTATTTAAGGCTCTTTTCTCATCTTTAATCTTTAAGCAGGTGTAGCCGATGAGCCGGCCTTACGAGCTTCCGAAATAGCTCATTCCTCTTCTTCTCTGGTAGAGGTTGGTTATCCTTGACATGACTTGCTTGTCGTAGGTCCCTTTTGGTCACGATGGGTCTATCCCTCCGCCTGACGAATCTGAGTTTGGACGGACTCTACCTCCTTGTCCTAAAGGATGGGCGGATATCATAGGAGATCTACTTGATGCGACGACCTCTCAGAAGGCTTCTGAGACCATCCCTATTTCAGCCTATGGAAGGTCCAGCTTAGCTTCTACTACTTCTGTTGCTCCCGATGCTGCTCCTCTAGACTCATCTGACGCCCTAGACTCATCTGACGATGAGCTTGACCTTGTACGTCTCTATATCTTTTGCTTGTTGATCAATACAATAGAATTATCTAACTATTCTCATCGCAGATTCAGGTCCCTTTCGAGACCCTGCTAGCTGCTGACTCTGGCGAAGGCATCACCACTCGTTCTTCTGCTTCGCTGCCTCTTCCTAATGAAGACTCCCTGGTGTGGGAGCAGTGCCCTAAACAATGCTTGACTAGGTACATGAACGCTACTCTTGAGGCCAAGGATTTCAATCCTACGAGAGAGTTGCCCCCTGCCATGCACATGGCCATGGACTTCTTTGAGTCTCGAGCGTCGAGTGTATCTTCTGCGAGGATTCGGGAATTGACCTCCTTATTAAGTCAGGAGTTCATCGGTCTCCTTGATAGGTAAATTCTCTTTTGATAAGCTTTCTTCTTTCATTCCAATACCTTGTCTTATCTTTATCCCTTGTTTATGTGTAGGTGCAAATGCCATCAAAAGTATATTGAGGCACATTCTCACTCTACTCAAGCTACCATTGCCGAAACAAGGGCCTTAGCCGAAGTGGAGCAGCATATAAAGCTTTAATATGACAAGCTCCTTTCTTTCAAGAGAAAGATGGATTCAAGGAAGGAATAGATCAAGTTTTGCGAAGCGGAAGGAGTGCATCTTCACACGGAGTTAGCTCGTCTCCCAGCGGAGTTAGCCTACGTTGAGACTAAGAGGCTTGATGCGCAGTCCAAGTTGGCTAAAGAGAGGAGGCAAGGGAAGGCCCTAAACAAGGCCTTAGGGGATTACAAGGCTGATGTTCATGCCAAGTCTGTTGCTAGCGTTCATCATTCGCAAGCTAAACTCAAGGAGTTGGAGGACTTGCATGCTTCTGAGAAGGCATCGACAGAGGAGGCCTTCACGCTTGTGAAGGAAGCCATCGCTTATTTCCGTAGCCAACTTGAAAGCTGAGATGTTAGCTAGGCCTTAGATCCTTAGATAGGTCTTTTTGGTATTTTGATTATAGGCTTGACTTTAAGACTCTTTTATTGCCTGCACCATTCGCTTTCTCGGCTTCGCATTTATCAGATGTTTGTTTCCGATTAAAGTTAGGGCTGAGGCCAAGGTTGGCCGAGCCACAGCGGTGAGGTCTGATTTAGGATCACCCTACCCTGGTACGATCTTGCCAGATATGACTCTACACTTGGTCGGCCTCAGAGGGCTGTTAAAAATTATTTTTTATTTCAAAAATGATCAAGTTCTTAAAGCCAGAGACGGCTATTACAAAACCACTATCAACATCGCTAAAGTTTCCTATGTCGTGCTAGAGTAGATGGCTTAGAGTCTTGATTACATCTCTCGTTGATGTTCTTGAGCATATTCTTCAAACAAGCTGTCATCTTCTCTTTCCCACATGCTAGGTCGATAGGTCTTTAGGTATAGTCCATTGATAGGGTACTCATGTACTTCACCATTGATATCTGCGAGCTGATAGGACCCGTTCCGGAGCACGTCATGTACTTCAAAAGGTCCTTCCCAATTGGGAGACCATTTTCCAAGTTCGGGATCTTTGCGACCTGGTGGAAGTATCACTCGCCATACCAAGTCTCCTCTTTTGAAGTACTTTTCTCGGACCCTCTTATTGTAAGCCTTTTCTACTGCCCTTTTCTACTATAGGATGATATCTAATACCTTAAGCCTCATCTCAGGTAGGTCCTCGAGAGCAGCTAGCATCGCTGAGTCATAGTCTAGAGCAGATAAGTGCACTTGTTCAGCTCTTCTCAGTGACTGAACAGTTAGCTCCAAAGGTATCATGGCATCGTGTCCATAAGTTAGGACAAAAGGGGTTGTGCTTGTTGCCCCTTTTTTCATTGTGCAAAATGCCCAAAGAGCCTCTAACAGAGCTAGGTGCCAAGTCCGAGATTTTTCTCTTACGGACTTCTCTATGCAAGCCTTTAGCATTTTGTTCATTGCCTCGGCCTGGCCATTTCCTTGTGCGTAGTAAGGGGTTGAGTGAGTGATCTTAAAGCCCATATCTTATGCAAAACTCTGAACATCTTCTCCCATGAACATCGTGGCCTAATCGGTTGTAATGGTCTCGAGTATTCCAAACCTGTGGATGATATGTTTCTTAAAGAACTGGATGACCGTTTCTTGGTTCACTACTTTCATAGGGATAGCTTCTACCCACTTAGTAAAGTAGTCGGTTGCCACGATGATGAAGGAATGACCCTTGGTTAAGGCAGGATAGATCTTTCCAATCACGTCCACTGCTCATCCTCTAAACGGCCAAGGCTTCACTACGGGGTAAAGCGAATTAGCTGGAGTGTGTTGCACTGGTCCATGCCTTTGACACTCTTGACAACCTTTAGCGTACCTCATACAGTCTTCTGCCATTCTCGGCCAAAAGTAGCTGTAACGATGCATCAACCATCTCATCTTGATGCCTAATCGATGTGCTCCACAAATGCCTTCGTGAATCTCCGTCATGGCTAACGTAGCTTCTTGAGGGCTTGGGTAGGTTAAGAGTAGTCCATCTACAGTCTTTTGGTAGAGTGTGTCATTGATGAACTCAAAGCGAAGGGCTTTTACTTTTAAGGACCTGTCAGAGCAAGAGCTCGAGTCCTTGAAGTCATCGACATACTCTTGCCTCCAATCTCGATCAAGTTGGAGGAGATCTATTTCTGTTGTTAAGACCATTGGGGTCAAGTCAGTTAACACTGTGGTCACCCTAATTTTAACCAAAACTGTATCAAACCTCGTAAATGCACGAAAGCAAGATCCAGCCTGTGCTAGCTTGTTGGCTTCGAGATTCTTAGTCCGATTTACGAATTCAATGATGGCATCTTTGAAGCCTTTCAACAGCTCTCTAGCTACTTCACAATACTCTTTGAATCCTTCACGTCCGCATTTAAACTCCCCTGTGACTTGATTGATGACTAATATGGAGTCTCCAAATATCCAGATGTTTTCGACCCCGAGGTCTCTTAGGGCGAGCAGGCCAAGCAATAGAGCTTCATACTCAGCTTGGTTGTTGGTACACGGGAAGTCAAGTAGGAAAGATGCCCTCGTCTTTGCCCCATTCGGGGACTTGATAACAAAGCCGGCTCCTGCATATTTCTTAGTTTGTGAGCCATCAAACCATAGCAACTAGTGTTTTTTGGTTACAAGTCCAAAATCTATCGTGGTATCGGCAGACACATCAATGCAAGGGTGATCCGTTAGGAAATCAGCTAAGGCTTGGCCTTTCACTGCCCGCTGAGGGATGAAGGTAAGATTGAACTCGACCAGTGCTAGTGCCCATTTGCCTACTCTTCCTCTCATGATTGGCCCAGTGAGTAGGTATTTGATGATATCGGTCTGAGCAATCACCCTTACTTCCGTAGGGATAAGGTAGTACCTCAGCTTCCTGCAAGCAAAGAAGAGACACAAGCATAGCTTCTCCATAGGAGAATACCTTGTCTCTGCTCCTAGCAAGAATCGACTCAGGTAGTAGACTACTTGCTCTTTTCCTTCCTCATTCTCTTGGGGAAGCAAGCATCCGATAGAGTCGTGAGCTGCAGATAGATATAAGAGTAATGGTCATCCTGGCGTTGGAAGAGAGACTACAAGAGGAGATGACAAATAGTCCTTTAAGTTATTAAAGGCTTGTTAGTATTTTTCTTCCCATAGGAACTCGCCTCCTTTTAGCTTGAGTAAGTTGATAAACGACCGTATACGACCTGCTGTATTGGATATGAACTGGCATAAAAAGTTGATCTGGCCTAGGAAGCGCTGTAACTCTTTCTTGTTTCAAGGGGGCTAAGCTTGCTGGATGGCTCTCACCTTATTTTCGTCAATCTCAATTCCCCTCTTGTGGACCAGGAAGCCTAAAAAGTTGCCTGCTGAGACACCAAAGGCACACTTCAAAGGGTTCATCTTGAGATGGTGCTTGCGCATCCTTTCAAATGACTTCCTCTAATGATGAAGGTGTTCTGTATGGTCATGCGATTTAACCACAACATCATCTATGTACACCTCCATAAATTGGCCAATAAAGTCGGAGAAGATCAGATGCATCCCCTTTTGGTATGTTGCACTGGCATTCTTAAGTCCAAAGGGCATAACAACCCATTCGAAGATCCCTATGGACCCTGGACAATGAAAAGCCATTTTATGCACGTCTTCTTTTGCTAGATAGATTTGGTTGTATCCCGAGTGGCCGTCCATGAAGCTTAAAACTTCATGTCCAGCAGCAGCATCAACCAACATATCAGCTATAGGCATTTGGTACTCATCTTTTAGGGTGGCATCGTTTAAGTTTCGAAAGTCAATACACACTTGGATCTTGCCATTTTTCTTGATTACAGGTACAATGTTAGATAGCCACTCAACATAATCGGCTTTTCTAATAAAGCCAGCATTGAGTAGTCTATCAATCTCTATCTTGACCTTCTCTACTACCTCTGGCATCATCCTGTACATTAGCTGTTGGTAGGGCCGGAAACCCAGCCTTATTGGAAGTTGATGCTCGATGAGTTGTCTATCTAGACCTGGCATTTCATCATAGTCCCAAGTAAAGCAATCTTGGTACTCATTCAATAGCTCTACCAGGTCTTCTTCAAAGTCTTTAGGGAGCCATTCACTGATGAATATGGGCTGGCTTCCCTTCTCTGAGTGGAGTAGTATCTTCTTCAAGGGGTCTTTCACTTCGGCCTTAGCATCATCTAACTTGCTTGGGGACGGATGGAGGTTATTCATTTTTAACATCTCCATGGGGTCTTGGCCATCATCTTCAAAGATAAATTTGGCCGCTTCATGCTGTGACAAGACGTAGACCTCCGACTGCCCTGTCTGCTCCTCTTCTCTTCTTTTAGTCTCAAAAGGTAAGCCTAAGGGCTTGCCTTTTGGGTATGACTTCTGGCAGTTATTCAGAAGTAGGAGCCCCTTGTTCAACCAAACTCGCATAGCTGACAACTCGTCCATCCTCATTGCATCGTACGAGTGTAGTTGGCATGATGGACCTATCATAGAAGGCTGCCTCCACACAGTTTGTAGCTACCTGAAATTGATTTTCATCTGTCGCCACTACCTCCACCTTTCTATTTGGCGTCCATTGGATCAGGAATTGGTAGAGAGAGGATGGGATGACCTGACTTGAGTGGATCCAATCCCTTTTAAGGAGGCCGTTATAGGATGTCTTCAGCTAAAAAAGGACTTCATGCATCACGGACCCGACTGCAACTTTAGCTACAAATACTCCCAATGGCCAAGTGGCCTTACCTGCGAAGTCAGTCATCATCATGTCCGTCGGGCCTAGCTTCTCATTTTGCCTCCCTAGCTTCTTCAATAGCGAATAGGGGATAATGTTCACGACCGCCCCATTGTCAACGAGGATCCTATAGGCTTACCAAAGTTGTGAGCCGAGATGTATAACAGCTTGAGGTATTCACACATCTTCTAGGTTGGCCTTGCTATCGTCACGGTGTCGTTGAAATCTTCCACTGCTAGGACCACTAGCGCTTTGTTTCCAATCTCTAGCTCCACGTAGTGTTCTTTGATTACGTCCCCTTCAAGGTAGCTAGGCTGTCCTTCTTTCGGCCCGAATCTGGCCAGTAAGGTGAAGACCATATTGATCTCCAAATCTTGTTCTCCTTCGCTTAGGCCAGCTTCGCTCGTACTATCTTCCAGTGCTAGCCTATCCTCTTCTTGATCTTCTTCCATGCATGTCTGCACTTGCATCCTCATATACTCTTCTTTAGTGAGGGGAGTGTCATATAACTCTTCCCTGTCTTCATCTTCCAAGCTAGATATACTTATTTTGTCTTCTTCAGCTATTTCAGGGAAGGTGTGTAGCCTTAGCTTTTCAGAGTTCCTCCCCGTGAATATATAGTTTTTTACTTCCTTTATCTCATCCTTCTCAAGGGGTGGTTCTTCAGTTAGTTTTCTCTTAGAAGGACCTATGACCTTGCTCTTAGGTATCGACCTCTTCACACTTGGGTTCTTTAGGTCTTCTTGTTGATTTCCTCTTCTAATAAGGTCTCTCTTGTCAGACCTCTTATGTTGGTCGTCTCTTACGCGAGTCCCTCTCTTATCCAGCTCCTTGTGATGATCCTCTCTTAAAAGAGGTCTTATCTTCTCTAGGCTCTTGTCTGGTGTCTTTCTATCATTAGAATCTGTCACCTTGTCTTGATCAAGGCCTAAGACATCACCTTGAGTTGGCCAGCCTTACTTGAAGGACATGTTATGTCGTACCATGGGTAAGCTCAAGAGAGTCTCCTACTCTCGGAGTCGAGCCTTGTGGTCTTCTAACAATCTTGTGAAGTCCTCAGTGATCTGCCTCTGTACCTGGACCTTTCTTTCCAATCGTTTCTTTTGGGTCTTCGTGAGGGTCTCTGGTATGAAAGGCTCTGGCAAGGACCTTTTTTCTCCTAGACGACTCAAGACACTTTGTCTCTTGTGTGTGTCCTCTCAAAGATCGATCTTAACACGGGAGCAATATCTCCACTTATCTTCTATAAGGTGTCAAGTGGGATTCTGATGCTTACTCTGCCCCTCGGGTGTCTTCTTTAGATTCTCAACGCTCTCTTGCCCCCTGAGTTCAGACGAGGGTTTCCTCTCTCCAAGCCATCCAAAAACACTTTGTTTTGTGTCTTGTTGGAGGTCAACCTTAACATGGGGGTGAGGTCTCCATCTACCTCCAGTGGAGTATGTAGGGAATTTGGAAGGGTTCTTCTGCCCCTTGGGTATCTCTCCTAAGCTTTCAGGAGCCTCTTGCAATGTTTTGGAAGCTTCCTTCTCTCCTAGTGTCTCCCTCAGATCCTCTAATTGCTTCCTCCTAAGCGTGTCTTCAGTCCTCCTCCTCTGAAGTAAGTCACGAAGGTCTTCTATGGGTGGCCCGCTCTGGTCTTGCTCATCCATATCTTTGTCTTTCTTTAGGCTCACCATCCTAATGGAAGCCACGAATGAGGGTGTGAGTGGTGTCTCTTTTGCGAACTTCAGACGTCCGTCTTTAATGGCTTATTGTATCTAGTTATGAAACACTACACAGTTGGATGTGTTGTGAGACTTGCTCGCATGCCATTTACAAAACTTTATCGCCTTTAGCTCTCTCTTGTCTGGAATCCTGTGACCTTTGGGTAGGATGATTTGACCATTCTTAAGGAGGTTGTCAAAGATCTCATCTGCCTTGGTCACATCAAAAGAGTATTCTCTTCCGACTTCATGGAGGCTTCTTGGCTGATTGGTCTGATTGGTGGGGCGATTGAATTCATTAGGTATTGTCATCTTCTTCAGTATCAGACTTTCACACTCATAGGGGTTACCCTTGGTGAGTTCAGCCACCATCTCTTCAGCCACCAGCTCTTCTCCCTAGTTATTCCAATTTCGATCACCTTCTAGATGATCGATTTCAAGAGTTGGGTCGTATTGGTAAGTACCTTTGGAAGAGGCCGCTCTTCTATCCCTTTCTCTAATCAGCTATTCGGCCATGGTAGCCTTTTGGGCTAGCTCAGCGAGGTCCCGGAGCCTCTCAACTCTTAACCTTTCTTGAAGAGAGAATCTGAGTCCCTGCATAGCTAAGGCCGCTAGGTCAGATTCGGTAAGGCTGGTTGGGCACCTATTCCTCGCCTTCCGAAAGCAAATGAGAAACTTTTCTACCAATTCTCCTTTTAGCTGTTGCATATGAGCAAAGTCAGAGATGGTGATAGTTGGCTCCGCTCGGAAGAATTGATTATAGAATTTCTGTTCCATCTCTACCCAACTCCTTATTGACATCGGTGGGAGATTAATATACCATGTGAAGGCCATCCTGGTAAGAGTCATCGGGAATAGGCATACTCGTAGTTCGTTACTATTTGCGACCTCTCCACATTGGATATTGAACTGCGCTATATGCTCCACGGATGATTTGCTATCTTCACTCAAGAATTGAGTAAAGTCCGAGATGCGGTATCCATTTGGATAGGGTACCCTATCAAAATGCTCTGGGTAAGGTTTGGTAAATCTTGGTTGCTGTGCCTGTCTTGCTTCAATCCCCATGTCATTGAGCACTTGAGCCACCAACTCTCTCTAGCGGTTTATCTCATAAGGCTCTTCCTCTTGTATCCCAAGGATTTCTTCATTGAAGTCTTCGACAGGGGGTTGTTGTCGGCCTGTCCTCGGCCGTGATGTTTCGAATGCCAGCTGACGATTAACTTGGTCCAGTTCTTATTCTTCATATCCTGGCTGTTGAAGTCCTTGTGTGTGCGTAAGAGTCCTCGTGAAGATGGGGTTATTCCTCATGTTCTCTCTCCCACGAGTAGCACCCAGTATGTTTACCCTTGGTAGGTAAGTCCTTCCTTGGGCCGTTAGGTACCGGCCCTGGTCTGACTGATCATTGCCACCTCTTGCCTTGGTAGCATCGTAGTAAGCAGTGTTTTCTGTCTCTTGTATTCCCCACATAGGTGATGTCTGGGGTGGATGATATTCTGGAGTCCTTTTGGGTAAACCTCCACCAGTTGCCCCCGAAACCCCTTGGATCTGATCAAAGGTATCGGTGGGAAGTGGTAGTGGTGTACATACCCCTTTGTCCTTGTTGAATGGCCTCCTAGAAGACTCAGCCTGATCGAAGAGTTCTTGAGTCTGACATTGGCTCTCTCTTGATGCTTTCTGGACCGTCTCTTGAACATGATCTCTAACCTCATTAATCTGGGCAACCATCTGGTTGTTTAGCCACCGATGGGTTTCGTCATGTTTTTGCTCTCCACATGCTGTCACAGCTGCTAGTTGCTCTATCTGAGCAGATATTGCCTTCTGCTCTACCATCATTCGCTCTATCGCTTGCTCCATTGTTTGCCTCATTTGGGCAAAGGCATCTTGCACTCCCAAGGTATCAGTGTTTTCGGTGGCTGATTCTTCACTAGAGGTGGGATCAGCCAATTCTTTCAGAGAAGCTGTGTTGGTTGGCTCTTTAGAAAGAGCCGTTTGGTCTAGCTCCTTAAAAAGGACCGATATGATGTTCCTTCCTATGCCCGTTTGAGCATCAGTGGGTATTGCCGACTCCCTTGGGGGTGCCGTATTGGTGGGGTATCTCGGCTCTCTAGGAAGAGCCACCTTGGTGGTATTCTTCTCAACGAGGTGTTGAGAAGAGGGTGGTTTGTTGTTCTTGGTCATCTTGCTGGAACAGATTAGCCTCCTTCTCTAGACGTCCTCCTAGTCCCACCGAGTGTGCCAAAAAACTATTGTGGGGAAATGTAACAAGGTGTCAAGGATGATCTCTTGATGACTTGAAGGCTCGTCTCAAGGTCGGCATACAACGAAAACAAAAGCGATCGAACGATCACCACTATCTAACCGAAGCTAAGTTTCTTTAACCAGGCTCCAATACCCGGCCAACTAATCAGGCACTAATGCCCGACCTCTCTAACCAAGCGCTAATGCCCGGCTTAAGAACTACCACTAGAAGCTTATGAGCTTTGATATAAGATTTGTGTGGTTGGTGTTGGATCCCTTCTGCCATCCTTAAGCGTTCCTTATATAGGCGAAAGACTCTGTGTCCTCCTTGCACTAGGACTCCGTCTTCTTCTTGTACTAGGGCTCCGTCTCCTCCTTGCATTTAGACTCTTCTTATGCTTATCTTCGTAGATGCTCATCCTTACCTGCACGGAGTAGTTATCTTCAATTCACTAGGAATTATCCCTTTTGATTTACTCGGAACCCGGCTTTATCATCTCTTCTCTTAGAAGATCAACCGCGCATGGTCTCTTATCACCTTGCCTATCCGTTGCACTTCTTCCTTCGAAGGACAAAACCTCCGAGAAGGTAAATGAGTTTTTCTACCCCCTTCCTTCCGAAAGGTAAAGTGCCTCTCTACACCCATCTTTCCGAAAAGGAAAGTGCCTCTCTACACCTCTTTCTGAAAAGCAAAGTGACTCTTCGCATCCTTCCTTCCGAAAAGGGAAGAGGGTTCTCACACCCCTCTTTCTGAAAGAGGAAGAGGATTCTCACACTCCTCCTTCCGAAAGGGAAAAGGGTCTTCACACCCCTCTCCTTCCGAAAGGGAGAAAGGGTCCTCACACCTCTCCTTCCGAAAGAGAAAAAGATCTTCACTCCCCTCTCCTTCCGAAAGGGAGGAAGGGTCCTCACATCCCTCCTTCCGAAAGGGGAGAATCGGCCGACTATCCCGTTAGAACGGGTGGCCGCGCGTAACCCTCTTCATAGTGGGCGAAGTATCGAGCCCCTTCAAGAGTAAATATCATCGGCCAAGTCACACTTAGAAGGGCAAATATCTGCGAGAGTCCCTTCAAGGAGGGTAAACTTTATCGAGGAGATCCCTCTTGGAAGGGAAAATATCCACGAGGGTTCCTTTCAGGAGGGTAAACCTTATCGAAGAGATCTCTCTTGGAAGGACAAATATCCGCGAGAGTTCCTTTAAGGAGGAGATCCCTCTTGGAAGGGCAAATATCTGCGAGGGTTCGTCCAAGGAGGATAAATATCCGCGAGGGTTCGTTCAAGGAAGACAAATATCCTTTTTAACCCTTTCGAAAGGGAGCTTTTATTTTCGGCTCTAACATTGGTATTATGGAAACAGGCCATTGTGTCTTGTTTTTTTTATCAGAGTGGGAGTTTTTAAGCTCGTGATTCAGTCACTCGATAGATACAATAGTTAACTTATTCTTTTACAAAATTGCAGGTTTGTCCACTTAGCCTTGATTTGTTATACTATGACAACAAGTCAACTATACACTTTTTAGAAAATATAATTTTTCATGATTTAACCAACCAGATCAAAGTAGATTGTCATTTAATTTGATATGAGAATTGGGCATCACTCACAAACATCTTGACAAAGAGTCTCGTAATTCCAAGGTTTGGATATCTTGTCATTCCAAGGTTTGGATATCTTGTCATTCCAAGATTTGAATATCTTGTAACTACACTTGTACTATTAGATGTGTACAGTGATCAGCATGTCAAAACCCCAAAATAAATTAATATTTACTACTCACCAATTTAATGAGTAATAAATATTCAATTAACCTAACAAACTAAACAAAGAAAATGAAGTGGAAGAAAATTTGTGAATGGTTATAAATAAATTAAACTAGGAAAATTAAAAGAAATATGAATATAAAATGAAGAGAAATAATCAGTAGATTAAAAATTGGAATACCACGTGGTCGATCATTAGATCACTAAAAATATTCTAATTCATCTACCGAACAGTGGGAAATACCTTGTGACCGCAAAAAGACCACTAACATCCCATAATTAACTTTGCTTCTAGTTCAATTCCTAACTCCAACTGCTAATCAAGAATTGATGACATGTTAGTTCTAGAATAAATTCACGACCGCGAACCATTCAGAAACAATTTTAAGAATAAGAAACAAGAAAATACTAAAATAAATAAGATGAATAGAGCAAGATCCTCGTAACCATAGGTTCCTCCCTTAAATCCACAAAGAGTATTAGTTCCTCATAATAAAATAAAACATAATCTATGAAATAAAAATATGATGAATGAGAGATAAGTGGAGGTCTCTAAAGCTAAAAGGATATATATAACCTCCTAACCCTAAAAACCTAAAAAGGATCGACCTATAGAATCCTAATTTGTGAGAAAACTGAATTTCTAATAATGTCCCAAAATTTCCCCAATATCAGAATCTACTAGATTAGTCTTGTTTTGGCCATAACATCCTCGCCTGATCTTCGATTTATGCTTTAATTATATCTATGGAAAGAGAAAAGAAAGATTTTCAATTTCATACCACATAAACTTTTCTAGATTTGGCTCCAATAAGGACCAAAATGTCCTTCTAAGTCAGTTATCAGTAATAAATTCATCCTCCTTTGTGTATAATTTCTTTCCAAAATTGTCTCTTTTCTTATGAATTAGCACAAAGAGCATATTAATAACCTAAAACTTAAATGTTAACTAAAATAATACATAAATAAAGAAAAAAAATACAAAAAAGACTCAAAATTCTATGAATTTAATACGTATTTTAGATACACATATAGTCCAACTTGCTAGGAGATCTCAATTGAAGAGTTGAGGAAGAATTCAATTGCATGAGACAACAAGGACAAAGTTGTAGAAACAGGGGAACTTTAGTGACAAAAGTGATATTTTTTAAAAAATACGAGAGAGCTTTCTTCGTAGTGTGCGAAACCAAGAGGGATTACTGTAATATTTGCAACGTGCTTGTGCTTTGTGTCCCACATGTCACAAATCTGTTAGATAAAACCTCAATCATGAGCTAATAATTACTAATCATATGTCACTAACAAAATTTGAAGGTTAATTAGTTAAGAAAACTACAGAACGAATTTTCATAATTTTAAACCATTTTAACTCGTTAAAATGTCATTTTTATACTTGAAGATTATTAGTACATAAAACTTTGAAGATTGGGAAGAGCCACCTAAAGGAGCCAACTTTCTCCATCATCGAGAAAACCCACACGAACAATAAATAATCATAAATGAGAGGAACAAAAACGAAGAAAAAAATTACAAAAAGGGGAAAATTAGGGGACCCAAATTTTAAATGAAAAATGATTTGATTCATTATTAACACATAATTATAAATTAATCACTTAATAATTAATCAATTTAATTCATTAATAAATAATAATGCTTGTTGTAAGCATGAACGGAAAACGAAATATTGTCGCCGACCATTTTCTATCAGAAACAAATTAGATTTATAAACGATTTTCACGAGTTTTCATGTATTGCTAAATCTAAGTACTAGTGGAACTAATCCCTAATTTGTTCTCTAATTAGTGTGGAATGAGATGCCTTAATTCACTTTGGTCACCAACTCTTTCTCAATTTTTATAGAGAGGTCCGACTGATACATATGGACCCCATGGCACGTTATGCGTATGCCATGTGGCAAAGCTACTTTTGTAGTTTTGTCACGTGTCTACCACGTGGCTAATTTATAGGTAGTTTTGCCACTGGCTTACAAGTGTCAGCCCAAAAGCCTAATGGCTTTTATGCCTAATAGGGCTGGGGTCATTTTTGGCCAATAATGGGTGCTAATAGACCCTCAGTCAAATATCTATTGATCATAATTAATAATGTCTCAGATTATGTTTAGCAAAAAATTTTTTCAACCAACATATATCAAGTACACGTAAACTCAAAAACACACACGATATTCTCATTACGTAAGGTATGCCTTATTCTAAGTCTCATATTCCATAGTTTGCATATGTGAATTTAAAAAAATTAGTCATGTTTAATATTGTGTTGCTCTCAACACAATAGGTGCGCACCACTAAACAATGAATGTTAAGAATGTGATCGATGAAGAACCTTCTCCTTTATAAGTGTTTCTTCCATCATGATAAAGTCTTTTTTTCTAGTCAGTCCTACTAGGTCAAATTATGAGTCATGAATTTTTCATAGACTTTTCAAGCTGGTAACATATAATCATACTTTCAAAATACATTACGAATCATAAGGATAATGTATTAGAAAAATAATTTTTGGAATTGGTCTCATACCAAGAAAACTGAAATTACTTTATGATTTCTTATCCATTGGTTGATAAAGCAAACATAGTAGAAGAGTCCACGTTTTATGATATTCATTCCTTTGGAAAAAGAAGTACATGTAATTCACAATTAAATATCAAGAGCATGAGCTTCAATGTTTTACATAATAAACGATCATAGTTTACTTAAAACTACTCTAGGTTATATAGACAAATTAATGAAAAGTTTTGCTTGTATCTTATCATTTGAATTTACAAAAAATTTAATGCAGGAATAAATGCTTGCAATATTATAAAACTTGCACTTTACCAAGAACTTCTCTTGTATTAAGTAAGATGGCATCAATATTTTAGAACTGGCACTTTATGTAGTAATGTTCATAAAACTACCTCATCTCAACAGGGGATCAACTCATTGTCTCCTCATTGAGATAAATACTTGTGTGAGTGAGTTATTTTTCTGTCTCACATGCTCTCATAAATATTTCTCAACATAACATTCTCACATTTATGTTACTAAAACAATCACATTATATTGAACAACTTATTGATTATAATATGTACAATTATATCATAATCAACATCTATGCAATCCTAGAGATTTGATATATTTCTCAGACATATCTCTGGATATAATCTTGGTTATATGATTTAATATCTATCATGCATAGACATATATTTTGTACTAACCTCCTTATGTACAATCATATACCTACCAAAGTTATACTTATTATTAATGTGCTTTAATCTGCTATGGTATATATGCGTCTTAACAAAAGCCATTGCTATTTGCTTATCTTAAAATAAGCTCATTAGTTCTTTTGTGTTGGTTAGTGATAAATTGTTTAAGAACCTTTTCAACTATAGTGCCTCTTATTCAACTATCGCAGAAGCAATGTACTGAGCTTCCTCAATTGAAAGTGAAACATATTTTTGTTTCTTGCTATTCTACAAAATATATCCAGATGTAGATTTATTGTTATACATATCACCACCCTAATCAGTATTAGCGTAGCCTCTCAATATTAGGTCTTGACATTGATAAACTAGTGAGTATTCTATAGTTATATTGAAGTATTTCATAATTCCCTTAACTACTTTCCAATGTGCTTAACCTAGATGTGATAGATATTTACTAACTATACTGATAGCATAGCAAATGTCTGATTTCGTACACAATATTGCATACATTAGACAACTAGTTGCATTAGCATAATGAATTTTCATCATATCCATTTTTAGTTAAGCTATTTTAGGATACATGTCTTTATTAAAATGATGGTCGTTGGCAATTATGACAAATTTGGGATTACTATTGTTATAATTAAATTGCTATATTACTTCACTTATATATGTCTTTTATGAAAGAGATAATAACTTTTTAGAGCAATTTCTCATAATCTTAACTTCAAGAATGTAATTAGCTTCACCTATATCTTTCATTTTAAAGTTGGATAAAAACTAAATTTTGAGATTATTAAAATATCTCTTCTTATTTCCATCTATCAGTTTGTTATCTACAAATAGTATGATAATGACAAATTTATTATCCAAATATTTCAAATAGACACAATGGTCTTTGTCTATCATTTTAAAATAATATAACATGATCTTATTATGAAAATAAATGTACCATTATCATGAAGGCTATTTAAAGCCATAAATTAATCTCATCAATTTGCAAACTTTGTATTTACAGCCTTTTGAGATATAGCCTTCTCGCTGAATCATATAGATTTTGTCATCCAATTCTCCATTGAGAAAAAGAGTATTAACATCTATTTAATCTAGATCAAGGTCTAAATTTCCCACCATAGCAAGAATTATCCTAATAGATATAATCTTACAACATGAGCAAAAGTTTTCTTGTAGTATATTTCTCCTTATTGTTTGAATCCCTTGGAAACTAAACAAGGTTTATACCTTTTGATACAGCCATTTGCTTTACACTTAACCTTGAGAACCCATTTGTTCCTAATTTCTCTAAGCCAACTAGGCAGATCAACCAATTTCCAAACATAGTTTTTCTTTGTTGAAGCCATATCTTCCTCTATTGCTTTAATATATTAATTTTTATCAAGAGATGATAAAGCAGAAAAAATAGTCTTAGGTTCATTCTCATCTTGTAGGATTGCCAAAAGAATCTCACTTGAACCACTGTTACCTTTTATCAATGCTAATAAAATATTAAAACGTCAAATTATTTGTGTTGAATATTAGTTCTTTTGGTTCTACGAATTTCATAATTTTGATAAATATCTCTAATATATTAATTAAAATTAGAAGTAGTACTCTCACTCAAGATATAAAACATACTTCTAATAGAATTTGGAAATGTGCTATTAGGATCCTGAACAATCAGATCATTTTGAGATGGAAAAAGAATTTCCTCCTTCATAATTCTCCCACTCGGTTGGAGTGATCCAAATGATTCTGCCTCATCAACTTTGTATCACATAAGATCACTATTTACATCTCCCAATTTTAGAAAATTGGTCTTTAAAAACATGACATCTTGGGATTCAAATTTTTTCACTTGTCTATTTTTGAGTTTACCTACAAAAATTATACCTTTGATACTTAAGAGCATCTTATAAATATATATATTTCTACCACTCGGTCTGATCGAAAAAACTAGAGGTAGAATAGACATAAGATACATACCCCATTGCCTCAAGTAGCTTAGATTTGATTTTTGACCAGTCTATATTTTATAAGGGCGGCACTGATAGATTTAAAGGAGACTTTGTTTAGAATATATACGGCAGTAAGAAGCTCATCTCAACAAAATGATAAAGGCAAATTTGCCTAAGCCATCGTAGATTTAACCATGTCACGAAGGATTTTGTTTCTTCCTTTTGTTACCCTATTTTTTGAGGTGTATAAGGAATGTACAATTGATTTTGTTTCTTCCTTTTGTTACCCTATTTTTTAGGTTGTTGTTCCCGGCGGTGGCCATCATTGTTGATTGGCAAACTAAAAATCAGATTAAAAAAATATATTTTAGATAATAAAATTGATGGGTTCTCTTCACTCTGTTGATCCGCCAAGCTTTGACGAGCAAAGGTGTATATCAAAGGGGTTAAGAAAGGAGGAAGGAGGGTCGTTGGCTATGCGTGTACCGTGTAGGTAGGCGCGGAAGTCTTTTCTCGTTTATTCTTTTTTGGGTTTAAAAAAGAACAAGGTTTAGACTTGCCATTTCAAAGAGGAGGGAGGAGGAGAATAGAGGATATAGATTTTAGGAAAAGTACACAGAGGTACCTTGTGATTTCATCGATTAAGACTTGTGTACTATGCAGTTTTTGAATTATAAAAATGGTCAAACTTATTCCAATTTTTATCAATCAAAGGTCCATTGACCCGGTTCACAATGTTTTTTGGAAAATGCTACATTTTTTTTGTCTAAATGGACTACCACCTCGCGTTTACTTAGATTAGTCATAGGTGACAAGACAATATGATAAATTACAAAATTGATACTAAATTTGTTAATAATATTTCAGAACCCCATCTTCTCCTCTTCTCTCCCTTTTCTCCTTCCTTTGTCTTTGACCCACCTTCTCTCTCATCCATAAAGGACTCATGGGCTATACTTTTCATCATTGTAAATCAAAATTGGACCTCGCCAATGTCACCCATGTCCAACTCGTCGCCTCCCTGGTACATCTTCACTATGATCCGGTTGTAAATACCTTCGAGTTCCTTCATCTTATCATCAAACTCGTTGGCCTTAGTGAGCTGGTTAGTATCTAGCTAACTGATAGCCTCATCGATGGCATCCTTGGGATCAAAATAGTCAAAACTCCACCGGTAGTTTCCAACCAAGAGATAGAGGGGTAACTTCCAGAAGCAACAAATCCTGGACCTTCTTATTTCCTTCACCACTAATAATGGCAGTCTGGACTGCAGCACCATAGGCAACAACCTTATCAGGGTTGATGCTCTTATAGAACCACCTCCCAGACCCCAGAAGAGGGCACCACTGCCCAACCCCTCCTTCTCTGCTGTCGGGTCCCTTATATGCCCAGTTGATGAAGTCCTTCTTAGCGAGTGGCACCTCACGCATACAACGGGACCTAGTTGCCATCTCTAAGCTGTCCCTCTCGAGTCCACGAAAAGGCCTAACTTGATGAAATCTAGGATGTGGGTCTCGAAGTGGGACCCAGATCAAAAGTTTTTACTATATAGGGTAGAGAAGAAGCACTAACGGGGGAGGTAGAGCACCAGTACCTGAAGACGACAGATCTTCTTCGACTCTCCCCAACGACCTTCTCCTTGTCCTTCTCGAGATTAAGAGCAACATCAGAAATGGCGAATCTAGAAAGGTAGGAACTAGAGAAGGACGAAGGTCGGGGAGATGATAATGCCACGATTGGAGGCTCTGGCTAGGGTGGCTCGGGCTTGGCTATGGGTGGCGAGGAAGGGCGGATGCTGAGAGGGGAGTGACGTTGCCATTTTGGGTGGACAACGAGGAGGGGTGGATGCTGAAAGAGGAAGAGGGAAGGAGATAGAGGGAGAGGAGAGGAGGTTTTTAAAAATTAATAAAATATTTGGTATTAAAATTTATATTTGACCCACTACCACTTCAAGTGATGATTTTCAAGTGGAATTAAGAAAGAGTAAAAGGAAAGAAAAGAAAATTATTTTCGAAATGATTTTTATACTTATCTTTTAGACAATGAACCTCAAAATTTTTCAGAAGTTATATCCTCATCGAAAACTCTTATGTGGAAGGAAGCAATAAAAAGTGAGATCAATTCGATTTTAAAAAATAAAATTTGGATTTTGACGGATTTGCCGCCGGGTGCTAAATCTTGTCCAATTGACGTTACATGTGTAACCATGATATGATGACGTGTTGCTCGGTCAGGTTCTTATGAGGTCCTTTGCAACCGCAATAACTTATTTGAAGAGTTTTAAACTATAGTCTTAAAAGTATCAAATTATCAAACTACAAATCACTAAAGTTTACTTACTAAAGTTTACTTTTCTTATTAGTGGGTTTGGTTTCAAGGCAATTCCAACTTGCAATATTTTATAATTATTTTTCCCAACTTAAAGTTGTTACATAAAATAAAATGAAAAATTGGCAAATAGTTTTGAAATTCTAAGTTTTTTTAACATAGTTTTGTATTTCTGAAACAAATTATTTAGTCGTGACATTATCTTCTTTGTTTGTAACAGAGATTCGAATGATTATTTGAAACAAAAAATACTTCAAACATAGAAGCTGTGTCATTTTGTTACTGAAGTGGCATGCCACGACGTGTTTTCTTTACCCGGTTAGTATATGAGTTGAAAATTATAAATACTAATTTCAATACCTTATTTTTTGTAATTGTTCAAAAAATCCTCCTCTCTTCTTTTTCTTCCTTCTCCTCTCTCTCTTCCTTTCAAAGTTCATGAATGTTGAAACTCACACAACACAAGCCACGCCAAATTCATAATTCTTACAACCCCTCAACTAAATCATTCCTCAACAAAATCCACAACAGAATCCAAGATTCTTGCCTGGATGCCATCCAACAGATCAAGCAGGTCAACTCCAATGCACTAAAGTTGCAAAATGTCACCAATTACCAATCACAATTATTTGACATTATGGAGAGCCTCAATGCTATTGGGCCACCCAACATTGCTAAAATCTAGGATTGTACAATTTAAAAAGTGCACAGGAAGATATATCAATGCAAAATAGAAAGTTGAATTTTGAGGAAAAATTATGAGATCGCAACTATAAGTCTTAAAATTGTGAATCTATTATTTAAGGTTGTGGACGTTTTTTATTTTGGATTTGGTATTTTCTAATTAAAGATTTTTTTATTGAGAATAATATCAAACAATTATTGAATATTAATAGATATATTAAATATTTATTTGTTAATATAATATAAATTACTAATCATAACCTTAGTTATAATCATGGTATATATTAACTTCAACAGCTTCGGGCATTATCTTCACACAACCTAAGGACGTAGCAACTTCACGAAATTCTTCAATCAAAATCTGCCTTGGACGTAAAACATCTGCAACAACTTTAGAAGTACCGCTCTTGCATACGAACTGAATTGGCAACTCCCAAAGATATATGTCATCCATATCAAGTTGGATTGGTAACTCCCAAAGAAACTTGATCCATTTTCCATTCAGAATGTTGTAGTCCGAATGTAATTCAAGTAGACCACTTAAAAAACTTCCCAACAAGTGCAAGCCATTCGGATCAATCTCCATAACAAACTTATGAGCAACCTTTGGAAGGTTTTTCCACATCATATGCACGTTCTCATGCAAGGCTTCTAATACTTCAGAATTCACTTTCAAGAACTTCTTTACGTGCATATGAAGCTTCTCAATCTTCTGATCATCATGCAATGAACCTATCTCCTTCGAATTAATCACATGACAATCTTCCGAATCTATTATCAAGTCTTGTACGATCTTGGGCAGTTCATACCTCAATTCCATATCATGCACAGCATTAATCATCTCGTACAGATTCTCCTTTCCATGTTGCATTCCTTGGCTCTCAAGCTTTCGAACATGGCAAGCTTCCTTGTCCAACAAGTCACAAGGGTTCACGTCCTTTTCAATAGGAAACTTGCGGCTAGAGTCATCTTTAAGGCCTTCTTCAGATTGAACATATCCTATAGCATAGGATTCAGAATTTGTATCATCTTTTAATCCGAATTCTTCATGGGATTGTTTGTTGTTCATGTCATATACTCCATCTCCAACATCATCACGGATCTAAAAGAGATCATCATGTTCTTTTTCTCCAGAGTTAAGGACATCCTTGTGCATCACGTTATTGTCTTCTTTGGAATCTTTCGAATCTTCTGGTTCTCCTTCAGATTCTTCTTCAATGGGTGCACGAATAAACGTAGCAAGGCTCTCATTTTCTTTGTCTTTGCGTTCAACCAGTTGGTTGGATTTCTTCTTTGGACAATCACGTGCAATATGGCCAAGTTTGTTGCACTTGTAACAGGTCAGATTGGATGAGTTGCCTTCCGAGTTCGTCTCCTTTTTTCTCGGAATTTCTAGCAGATTTGAAGGTGGGGTTGATATCTTCAAGTCATTCACATATATAGCCACTTTATCCATGATTTGGATAAGATCTTGCACGATCTTCCCTGCCTTGTTTCCCAAAACGAAATTCTGCCCCTTCTCAGAATAGGGTTTCATTTTGTTTTCTTCTTTGCTGAAAACCCTTTCAACTCTACGTGTCTTAGCACATGTATCTTGGAATTTCGCACTTAGGGTTTGCTTGTAGCCCACGGTAAGAAATTTTTGGTTCAAGATTCGCTTCATGGAAGTCCAATCTCGAATACTTCCTCTCATGATTCGTTCTTTGTGCCACCATGTAGCAGCCTTAGAATCTAACTTATAAGCCACGAAATTAGCTTTCTGTTCTTCATTCATATTCTTGTATGCAAAATATTCTTCAATTGAATCAAGCCAATTGAGGAATTCTTCGTCCATGTCTCCATAAAATCTTTCAACATGAGGTTTGGACACACGTTCTACATATCTGAATGATCGATCTACCTTCTGGAATTCATCATGCTTCAAATCACCATGTCCAAACACACGTTCTTGTGCAAGCGCCTTCTTGGAACGTCTTTCAGCACGTAGGGTTTCTTCATGCACAGCTTTGGCACGAATTTTATGTCCTTGATCTTCTAAATCACGAACAACATGTCCATGATCTCTTGAATCACGTCCTCCACGTACTCCTCTTCTTGAATTGATCATATAACATGAAATCAATTCAGTCTTCTCTCCAAATTTCGCACGAACGTCAGATTGGGGTGCAACAACATGTGATTGTGTTGCAAGTTGGTCCAATCGATCAAGAACATCTTGAAACGAATTTTCCAAACTTGTAAATCTCCGATTCACATCAGGGGTCACCATATCTCAGATCGGATATTTAGTGGAGTTCGGTAGATATTAGGGATCCAGTTCAATGAACACAAAATCCTATTGCACGGTTTAGTGTTTGGCTCTCTCAAAACTCACAAGGGTGTATAAAAACGAATTCTCTCCCTCTCCTCTTGATATGGAAATCAAGATGATCTCAACCTTCGCTCTGATACCACCTGATGTAGCGTAGAGGAAGACTTGAACTTTAAACTAGGTTTAGCAGAACCAAACGAGTTCTTCCTCACTCTTCCAGCAACCAAGAGTCGGCAAAGGCCTTGTTAACATCACTTGGTTGACTGAAGGAGTGAAGATGAGTACGTTTGGTAGTTTGGTTTTGCCAGAGTACGGACTCGGGAAATATATAGGGAAGGATCTTGGGGATTGATCAGGTGTTTGTCGATGTGGGACGGGGTATAAGCAAGATTGTTCGACCCTGTCCGGAATGCAAAGCGACAGGATGAGAATAAGGGTAAGTTAGGCCGATCTAGTTCTTCAATTGTGGTCGAGTCGGCCCAGGAGGAATGTTGGGTCGACGGAAGAGAGCGGATAGATCTCTTGATCAAGTAACTTCCGTAGCCTGATCAACAGGGGTTTGATCGAATCAAACGGCCAGCCAGGGCGAATGTTGGATAATGTTCGAGTCCACGAACAAGCTAAGCGAGTCCACGCTTACAATGCAAATCCACGCATCAACCATGCAAATCCATGCACGTTAAAGCAAGTCCATGCTTTCAATTTACACCAAGGTAAATCACAAGAGTATAAAACTCAATTCAATTCATTTCATTTCAAGATTATTTTCTTTGATTACATTCAGATTGCATACTTAAAGAAACTAAGGTGAGCTTGGATGGTCATAAAGCCAATTAGTCCAAGAGTCACAATACATGAATCTGAAATAACTAACATACATGAACTTAGAACTCAAAGAAAAAAACGAATCTACTTTAATTGCAATAACTTAAAGGATTAAAATGAGCTAGACTTAAATCAATGAACCATACTTAATGTAAATTGGCAAAGAGCAATTAGGTACGTCCAAATGTCCATGAATGCCAAACAATTCGTAATAAACTTCCAATTACGAAATGATCCTTAGTCTTCCTTGCTTGTCAACATTCGGATTTGATGGAAATTGACGAAGCCTTGGATGTTCCTACATCAATGCCCCTATCCTATCACTAACTCCCACACAACCTAGACTCCTAAAAGAAAGATTCCCAGAAGGAAACCTCCCCCACACTTGAATGACACAATGTCCTCAGTGTTTCTAAGATACTAATAAACACTTAATCTAAAAGAAAAACAAAGGTGAGATAGTTTTATCTCGATGACCTAGTACGTTAAGAAGCATCAAAGAGATTGAACCCTGAAGAGCTCAAAATGGGAACACTTCCATACCAAGTCACCAAAGATATGAAAAACCAATCTCAAAACAAACATACACAAACAAACATGCAAGAGAATAACTCACTACTGACTTGTTATGTAGACTACCTTCTTGTGATCTTTTTGGCTTTAAGCCTAATAGGATCTGTAACGCCCCATGATTTGATCGACTGGCTCCACTGTACCAACACGAATCTTTTCAGCGTACTTTGTCCTTACTCGCACGCACCCTGGGAAACTTCCCAGGAGGTCACCCATCCTGATCCTATCCTCGGCCAAACGTGTTTAACCTTGGAGTTCTTTCAGGATGTGTGCCCGAAAAGAAGGTGCACCTTGTTGGTATGGATAGTATCAATCAAATCACTTAAGCCTTTCACACAGTACATATACGGGATATCACATTCACCCCTCCTTAAATACGTGACGTCCTCGTCGCGCCAGACACACACAGTCCCAGAATCCCTCACTTGTAGGTGCATCCGGTCCCCGAATCATACCGTACAAGCTGAGGTCGCTCTGATACCAAATGTAACGCCCCCTCATTTGACCGACTGGCTCCACTATACCAACACGGGTCTTTTTAGCGTACTTTGTCCTCATTCGCACGCACCCTGGGAAACTTCCTAGGAGGTCACCCATCCTGATCCTACCCTCGGCCAAAC
>SOPF01021318.1:0-19028 GCA_012979155.1 Hypericum perforatum
TTTTTTTTTTTTGCAGATACTTATTTTTAATATATATATATATATTTATTTTAGGAAAACAATTAAAAAAATTTGGAATATTTCATTCTTTACCATTCTATTCAAACACTTTTTTTTGTTGTTAATAATTTTGTAAAAAATATTTATCCAATTAATGTAGTTTTACAATTTCATAAATGATATCTTACAATGCAAAATTTTGCACGCGGAGACCCATGTTCTTTCGAGTAGTAGAGGTGGTGAGTGTCACTAATTCAAATTTTTAGCAAAATGAGATGCTACTACTAAACTCATATTATTGACATTGCAAAAATTTACTGCACGTATGAGGTTCCATCCAATGAGATAACAAATGATGCCGTAGGCAAATACTTGAGAGTTTGTGAATTTGTTACAACAACACCTCTTAAGAAGTTTGTGAAGGCACCATGTCTTACTTTGGTAGAAAGTATATATGATCAGACAAAACTACTCCATGTCGAGGAAGAACATGGACTACGAGACATGATAGACAGCATTGATTGCACGCAATGAGAATAAAAAAATTATCTAACTGCACGGGCTGAACAATATTATGGAAGAAGTAGAATGATGACAATTATATTGAAAGTAGTTACTTCGTACGACTTATTGCATATTTTTTTTTGAACACTAGGTATGTGTAATGATATTAATATAATATAAAGATTTTCTATTTTATGTATGAGAAGATCAAGCACCAAAAGTGAGCTACACCATTAACGACATGTAGAGAGTTGCCATATTATTTTACCAATTGGATATATCCACGATGAATATTGTTAACTTAATTACAGATCCATCAAATCTAAAGCAAAAATTATTCGCTGAACGTTAAGAGAGTTATAAAAAGGATGTGGAGAGAGCATTTGCAATTTTTCAAACTCGTTTTGCATTCATCAAAAGTCCATGTCTTCTATGAAACCAGGAATTCATTGAAAAAATTATGATTGCATGTGTTATATTGTATATTATGATAGCGAATGATGAACAAGTGTGACTATGAATATTCTACTCAACGCATCAGATTCCTATCAAATGTCACTGATGATACACAAATTTGCATTAGAAGATATTTTGTATCGCAAAATTATTATTTTTGTTATTTCGGAAGTTTTAATATTTTTAAATTTATTCAAAATTATATTCGAATTTAATACAATTATATGCATTAAAAAATTGATGAAGTTGATAAGAACAAAGACTATAACAGTAATACAATAGTACAGAAAAAACTAAATATAAGAACGAGATTGATATAGACGAAAATAAAATAGTATGGACGAATGAACATAATTGATACGATGGGTGGTCTCAGTAATATTCACATTCTCAATGCCACAACGAGGTTGTTGATAGTTGTAGATTGGACATGTTGATATTGTCAAATACTATGATGCTTTCTAGGATGGGGGACATAATTTGTACTGGGCAGAATTCACAGGATCGTGTTGCAGAAGTCAGTTTGATAGCGATTTCCAAAGTAGGACTTCATGTGGGAAATCTAAATCTTCTACTTTATGAGATGAAATTTTGGAGAAATTACCCTACCTCTCAAGCAAGCTGCCCTCGGTGTGTCCTCCTAGCCCACACCACCACTTCATAATGACGATAAATGAAAATTTTGTCCCAATTTGCACAAATATTTTAGTCTCAGTTGATTTTTTAAAAAACATTTGGTCTGACTTACAAAAAATATATAACTAAAAATTTTAAAAATTTGTCCATGATACAAGATACTTGGACAACTTTGTACATGTACCTATGAAATGTTGACAAAAAAGAAGCCAAAACTATTGTATAGTGAACTTTGATTGTCCCAAGAAAAAAGTGGAAGCTTCATGGCGCGTAACCTTATCTTCGCAGATTCCACGATGATCTTTTTAAATTATGTGATTTTTCGAAGGTAAATAATAAAACTAGTTGCATGAAGGGACATGATTGAGACAAACCGGTTTCAAGATAATACAAATTTGGAAGCAGATACTAGAGAAAAAGCACTATATATTATATAATAGATGAGAGAGATGGAGAAGACGGAAGAAAGCGAAGAGATACGTGATGCATCCTGGTGGTTAACATAATTGAATGGCCCTTAAGATCGTTATAATTGCGCCTTTATTTTTTTTATTCCCACTGGAAGCTTATAAAACTGAGAATGTCTTAATCAGGATTATGATACTGAATCCACAAAGCTGCCAACATTAGAATGTAATTGTTGGAATTGACATGAGACGACCATCGTTTTCCCAAATTTGATATTCTTTCGGATATTCATCAGGTCATAGCATGATTGGACTCAACCTTAAGTTAAGATAAGTTTTGAAATAATGTCGTAAGACCTAAATGTCGTATTCATGAACGATTCCTCGAATTCGGATATAGATCATCAGCACATTTTATATATTGAGTCTTTACGGTTTTGAGAATAACTATGTAATTAACAAGTAGATTAACCTTCCTACTAATTAGTGTAAATATTTGAGTTTATATAATTAATTAATTTAAAAGATTATCATAAGTTTGAACAAAATTGAAAAAAATGTTCAAACAAATATTTAACTATATTTGTTCCTATAATCTGAATTTTAAACACTTTAATTAAAAAAAAATTCTTGTTACTGTTAGGTAAATAGATATATTATTTAGTACTTGGTTTCGAGGACCAACAATAATTGAAACATGATGCAGCTATTTACTACGTGGTCTTCAATGGCAGTACCCTTAATTGAAAACAATAATTGCCACCATACGGTTGACTCAATTTTCATCACAAAGTATAAGATCGTTTGTAATAATTAGCTTCAGAAATGAAAAGACACAAAACTGGACAAAACATATAACACTGTTTATGTGTCACGATATTTGACCGAATTAATTTTACAATATGCTCCATTGACATCCAATGAAAACCACAACTTTTCACAAAGGTGGTAGCTGTTTGTACAAATAATTAGGGACAAGCTAACGTAAATCCTTGTAAAGATATTGAGTGGATGTACGGAATCTAAAGCTTTTTCTCGGGCATCTCTTGAAAGAAAACATGGAGAAAAGCGGGTTCAAAAAGGAAAAGATAGACAGAGATTGGAATATAAAGTAAGGAGGAGCATAAAACAAATTAAAAATGATGGAAATGATCCACCAAAAAGACGAGCCTAAAAGAAAAACTAGTTACCAAAAGAGAGTTGACGACTGGATGGAAGAATTTCATGAAATATCCACAATGTTCCGCCTATTTCCCCCCTGAAAATTTTACAAAGAGAAGCTCATAGTTAATCAAAATGATTTTTTATAATTAAATCCTACAGTGAAAAAAGAAAATGGGAGAAAAAGGATAGATAGGATAGGACTTGTGGACTTTTACCTTTTCCAGCTTTTTCACAAGCTTTTCTCAAGAATGAAAGGAATACAATAAGCAAAGCAACACCAGCAATGAGTCCAATCAGAATTGCAAGTGTCTTCTCGATCTCATCATCATTGTGATTATCATCATTATTATTATTATTACCTGTTACAAAAAAATGCAAAAATTAGAATAAAGCAATTGGGTGATAAATAAATATTTCATCAAATGCATGCATCCACTGATTAAATCAAATAGCAATCATTCAATTCTCGTGTAATTAGAGAATCTACAATGATTAGTTCATTATTATATGTACCTATGTGATTATTTAAACCATAATTAAAATGGTTTATAATTTCATTTATATTTATTTGTAAAATTATACGACATAAAAAATTGATTAACTTAATTCAAACCCAAGTAATATTTCAGGTGTTTACTTGGCTGTACAGTATCTAAATTCTTGCTTGCATTGGATTCTTCCTAGCTCCTTCGTTTCTAATGAGGGGTTAATGATTCAAAGTGGGACCCTTAAGACTAAGAGATGTGTTATAATGTCTGGGTGACTATGAAACTTTACAGTTGTCTGGCTTCGTGGCTAAAAGAAGAAGAAGAGTAATTCAAGTTTTTCCACGACACCCTAAGTATAGGATACGCACTCTCTCTAATTCAAGCAAGCACTTATTAGTTATTATTGCGAGAAAAAAATGTCAAAAACTAAGCACTTAGAAAGTTCAGGGAAGTTCTAAATCTTTAGAACGCATGATTACAAAAATAATCCCTTCGGACAGTCTAATCTGATTTTTGTAATTCAATGCGCACAGATGCAGGGTGAATAAACCATATACTAGCATGATAAGCATTGACTGAACTAGTGTATCCGAATATTAAGTAGTTTCAAAATAATATTATACACTACACTAATTAGTTATGCACATACGTATATACCTTACAATAAATTTCCAGAAATTAAGAAAAAAACTGAACATACACCAAGAATCATAAAAAAGCACACCAACTAAATACCAAAATAAGACAAGAATTACCACGACGCAGTACCAGCAGAAGTTATAAGTCTTACCATGCGAAGAAGAGCGGGCCCCACCGACAGTGAACCTGACGTAGCACTTGGCCAGGTACACGTCACCCCATGCGGACGCCCCGCACTCACTCTTCAAACGACCGGTCGCCTCCCCAAGGCAGTCCTGGCACTGTCCCGCCCCCAAGTCCTGCACGCACTGAGCCACCCCGCGCACGTCCCCTGACCCACCCTCCCTGTACGCCTTGTAGGCCCCACCGGAACCACTACCCGCCGCGAGGTAGTCCAACACGGCGTCCCGCCGGGTGAGTTCATCGCCGGAGATAACCGCGGTCCCCGGCGGGGCGCACTTCTTGAGTACGATCGTCTTGTCCTCGACGCCGAGGAACGTGGCGTTGTCGTACTTGACGAAGCATCCGTCGAGCTGGAGGGCTCCGCCGGCGGCGAGGGAGCAGAGGGTGCCGATCTCCCCGACGGCGCGGGACACGCATTTGAAGCAGTCGTCGGCGGGAAGGTCGCCGCGGCACTGGAAGAGGCCGTAGAGAGGGGGAGGGCCGGCGAGAGAGGAGGTGAAGTTGGCGTAGAGGGTGAAGGAGGCGGAGTTGACGAGCGACGTTAAGAGTGAGTTGAGGTTTGACTCGTAGGTTGACCCCGCGGAGTACTTCAGCTGCGTGCACCCACCGAAGACGAAGGTGTCGACGGCCGCCGGTGTAAGGGAGGGCAGGATAGTAATTACGAGCAGGAGGAAGGGTGTTTTGTACATTTTTTTTTATTTTTTTTATTTGTTTTTGGTTTGGTGTTAAAACTTAAAACAAGGAGAGTAAGTAGTAGGGAAGGAGGGAGAAGAAGGTTTGGAGTTTGCTTTGAGGAGAAATTACGTAATGGAAGGGAAGGGGGGGGGAGTGCATGATTGATATTGAATTTGTAACCCCTCCACCAATTTGCTGCCTTTACCTTTTTTATTTTATTTTAGAAAAACAATGTCTAATATTGCAGCCAAAATTGCATATATTTTTTTCCCTAAGCAATCACAATACTTCGTCTTGTATTTGGAATCGCTTTGGTGATATAGCATAGCCTGGGAAAAGGTTTGTCGAATGATATTATGTACTACTATATATTTTTGAGGTTTGGTGGGTTAATTTTTTATTTCTTGTGTATATACAAAAAAATTATTCCAAAGAGAATAAAATGTAATGTCTTATAAATACTTAGGTTTAAGTCAACATTCTAGTATATCATCTCACTCGTTGGTTTGGGATGAAGCATATTGGTTCGGACTCGTAAAAAGAACAAAATATTGTTCTTTTTTCTACATCGTCTAATTACTGAAATTAAAATGACTGAGGATAATCTGTATCAAAGTTTGATGTCCAACTTTAACCGAACCTTAAAATCAATTTGTCAAATATATTTGTTTAATTAATATGATAGTGACATATAAACGCCTATATCCTTTTCTGGATACCAACTATCTGGATCGGATTTCTTATGAAATATAATTCTACCTGTCTCCGGAATCTTCCAACTACAACATTAAATAATTAACAATGTTAACTCATATAAAAATATAGTGACGTGTTTGACTAACCTATACTCAGTAATTATTATTCAAATTTAATTGAAAATTGAGTTTGAGTTCTGCAATTGCATTTGTGTATGTTTGGTTGGGATGACAATACCGTACTTGAGTGAATTTAGAGATAACTATACTCGTTAGGTATTAAAAAAGAGAGATATTTTCAAAATAAGCATATTTATTGAGTGACCGAATGAAGTTTTAGAAAAGTAAACAATTAAGACGCATTTATCTTTCAGTTATGTGGCGCTTTTCATCCTCTCATCTTTTGATTGTCCCTTTTTGTTTGTTAATAATTGTTAATATTTCGGTTCCCGCTCGAAATTTCCTCTCACTTACGTTTAATTTCTTTAATTTTTAATTTTTTGTTGCCAATCTAAGATTAAGAAGGCATACTGGCTCGTAGGGTCCACGCGAAAGTCGAAGTCAAAGTCAATTATATCATTAGGGACTGGAATGGTTGACCATTACCGTCTATAAGGTTCCACAGAAAGGCCCACTTTGACGGACCCTCATTACTGAATAGACTTTCATATGCATTTTACACATTTAAATAATTGAACTCTTGATTTTCGTCCATTCATTTACTTGTTAGAGAAATGGTCTTTGGGAAGAAACCTATATAGTATCTCAATTAAATGGAAGGAGTTGTTAGATATTGATTAAAGGATTCGACAATATCTTATAAATATGATGAAATGTTATATTTATTGACAAAAAAATTCAATTTTCGAACCGGAGCTAAATGATTTGACACCAAATCTTATCAAATAGTAGCGTGGGGAAGTATATAGTCCCCCGTCTACACTCAATTATAAGGGCGTGTGGAATATGCCAAACATAATAATGTCCATTTTCCGATGCCTACAAGTATCTCTTTGGACCACCCGAAGGTAACCCATAGTCATCCTTTATTACACCTCAAATTAAAAATATTCAAAGAAACACAACTACAATTTCTATACCATTTGATTTATTGTATAATAGAATACCCAATTTTTTGGCTAAAATAGGGTCACGATCTTTGATGAACAGAATCCATCACCTTTAATATCGAATGTCATTAAAATTAGGAAAGTTGCACGAGAATGGTGAGTGACCGCTTGTTGCTACCTTTCTAGGTAAAATTTTCCAGAAAAATGGTATGTTAAACGGCCCATGTCCATATCCAATGGACTTTTCGATTCCTTTAGGTCCTGATCTGAGCCCATTATATGTAACTGGACTGTATCCAAATTCGGATCCATTTAGATTTAGGTGCTCTTCTGTTTGGAGCTAGGCCTGATAAGAAAATATGGACCTCGGAGAGAGGCGATGGTAGATTAGCCCTATCCTTACTACACACGCTACGTTTGGGGACCAGATTTTGTTCGGGATACCCTTTTCCAAAGAAAGCATAACAAATATTTTAGGAAAAGTCACTTTTAGTAGCCAGTGGTTTCTGCGAAAATCACTTTAGGACCCTGTGGTTTAAAATCCATCAATCGGGTCATACCTCACCAATTTTTCATCACTTTGGAGTTTGGTCCCAAAATTACGATATTACCCCCTCCCTCAATCAGAACCTAACCAAACCCAATTCAATCCGACTGAACCTACATCCAATTCAATCCAATGGGGCGTAAAAAATAGGATATAACTCGGATTGAGCTGAAATTTTACAAGAAGCATCCTAAAAATACACATGATTTACAAAAAACATTTCAGGAATTTTAGAGGTCCGGAAGTATTTTTTTATTTTTCAATGCAACTGAAACTTCGTAAAATTATATAAAATAGAAAATGCGTCCAATTGGGTTGAAACTTGTCCCAAGGATGCATTTTGGTTTCTAAATTTATTAGAGATTCTTAAGGTTTCATGGGATAAGTTTCAACTCAATTGAATATATTTTATATTTTATACGATTTGACGAAGTTTCAACGCTTTGAAAAATAAAAAATACTTTCGTGCCTCTAAAATTCCTAAAATTTGTTTCTTAAATCATGTGTATTTTTAGGATGCTTCTCCTGGGATATGTTTCAACTCAATTAGATATATTTTCTATTTTATAAAATTTTACGAAGTTTCAGTGCATCAGAAAATAAAAAAATACTTCCGGACCTCTAAAATTCCTGAAATTGTTTTAGTAAATCATGTGTATTTTTAGAATGCTTCTTGTAAAATTTCAGCTCAATCCGAGTCATATCCTATTTTTTATGCTCTATTGGGTTGAATTGGATGTGGTTTCGGTCGGGTTGAATTGGGTTTGGTTAGGTTCTAATTGAGGAAGGGGTAGTATCGTAATTTTGGGACCAAAGTGATGGAAAATTGGTGAAGTATGACCCGATTGATGGATTTTAAACCACATGGTACTAAAGTGATTTTCGCAGAAACTACAGGGTACTAAAAATGACTTTTTCCAATATTTTATTATAACTACGTGAAAATATTTTTCCATAATTGAATGATAATTTTGTCTCGAATCATTTTATCTAATATTTTTGTCTCATGATAGTCTCATAAAATTATTTATAATAATTAAACAAACAGTTTTTATCATAACCATGTAAACAAATTTATCTTATAGAATGTTCTTGATGCTATTTCCAAGTCAAAAACCAAATCCAATCCTTACTTGAATTGGGCTTGGTTATTCTCTCCGCCCAGGTTTCCCTCTTTTGGAAATTAAATTCCGTTAACGAGGATCATTTAATAAATTATGTTATCTTAATCAGATATTTAAGATTAGTTTACGAGAATGTGATTGGTCAAAAATATTGGGAAAATGCAAATTTTTATATCGTTTGTAGTATAATTGAAATGAACATGAATTAAACAATAAACAATAATTGCGTGCAAGTTTTTTTTAACAGGTTAAATGCTTGCAGTTGTAGGCCATGGTTTAAATTTAAAACATTTTTAGCATTAAAAAAGGACTAATGATGAGCGTTTGCGTAATATATGTGTATATATGAAAGGGAGAGAGGTGTGAGGAAGACGGTTCCATAGTCCGGCACGCCATTAATTTAATATCAATGAATTAGTTCATGTTTGATGTTGACCTTAGGAAACCATGGGCTAGAAGCGTATATAATAATCTGACTCTCTTTGTTACATGCATCCGTTGGAGACGCAGAGCGGTGATTATTAATATATCAAGGTTATAAATATTAACTCTTAGTGCTCTGCTCGTGAATAAAGTTAACAAAAAATTATCGAACAAGAGATTATTAAATGTAGGACTAGTTAGGGGTGACTACGGTCTGGAATTATCAGTTATAACTACGGAATTGTTGGTTACAAGGTTTCGAAAATGTGACCCTAATATGAACTTTGTAACAATTGTTCCAAAGTGGTTCTCGGAACTTACAGTTAAAGTTTCACTATTATTTTATTTCTTTGGGGAAAAATAAATTTTAGGTTCGTGTTTCAGCATAAAGTCCAAAATTTAGGATCCTCACGGTTCAAAAAATATATATTTTAAAAATTTATTAAATAATAAATAATAATATATTTAGAAAAATATTTAAATTGAGTTTTTTAAAAAAACGTAAACATCAAATTTTAGTTTATATAAATCCAAGTTATCTAAAATCACAATATATAACATTGTTCAAATATTATATTTGAGTGAGATATTTTTTTTAAACAATCAAAAGAAAAACAATTAAGAATATGCATGATCGATGTAAACTTTATAAAATATACACTGTAGGACAATTATTGCTACAAATATTTGTCGAATTCTCAAAGTACTAAAATATATATGTATTTAGTAAAAGTATGACTTTACGATAAATTTGGGATAAGATTTTAGCATAATCTACAAAAGTTTATAAATATGTTTTATTATTGTAGAAAGTTTGTGTTTTTATAATAGATCCATTTGCCAGGGGTTTACTCGTATCTTTAATCTCCTTCTCAACTAAATTGCTTTTGGAGGCTAAGTTGGTCTTAGAGCAATTGCATTAGCTTGTATGGAATTAGATATTAAATTTGAGTTATTTAAAATACAAAGATATCACATATTTGAAAATAATTTGTCAATTTTTTTAATATTATAATTTGAATTAATCGAGATGAAACAAACAGGTTTGCATAACATAGCATTCATTATTTTTTTTTCTCGGATAAAGATACCAACTGAGCTATAATTTTTAACAAGCTTGTTTTGTTGTACGACACACACGTATTGCAATAAGATAGGACGACCGTGATATGATAATTCGGGGAATTGCCTCTCCACATGCAAACGATTTGGCACCTGTCCTAACTTTAATAATTACTTGATACCTACTTGACACTTGTATATCTGGCCAGACCACTACAAAAAACATTAAGAAAATATGGGTAATGCAAATTACATGACTGAGTAAATAATTAGATAATAGTCTCACGTTAGGCGTGTCATTAGACGTGCCTAATTCACTATTAGGTACTAGATATGCCCAACTCTCCAACAAAATCACCTAGTGTACGAAACTTAAACAATCTCATGATCAAACTGTGTAGACAAAGAGAGAGAACAGTAGACAAAGGTTTTCAATCCATCATGGCGATTCCCCCTTCGGGAGGCCCGGATCTGGGCGATCCTGGAGAACAGAACCATCCTGCCCCAACTCCACCACGGGGAGGGAAGAAAACTAAGCTAGTAGCTGAAGGAGCATCTGCCGCTCTTAATCCGGAAGAGCCCCGACCAGGAGAACAGACGGAAACCCGTCGCCGTAAACTGTCATTTAAAGATGCGACAATGGGAAACACAGAGGAGGATCCCATGGAGACTGGCGGTCAGTCCTTTATCCTCGAACCAGAAGCATATGCATCAAGTGATTCCGATGAAGATGGAGAGGATGACCCGTTTTGTCCGAAGATCCGCCTAACTAAGGAGGAGAAGCTGGAGGTAAGGAAACCCTGGTGGAAGACTCTGATTATCAAATTACTTGGGCATAGGGTGGCTTACCCATATTTGAAACGGCGTCTAGCCCAGATCTGGGGCCTCCCGCCGGATTTCCACATGATAGATCTAGGATATGATTATTATCTTGTGAGACCTACCTCGCAGGAAGAATATCGGCACATTCTCTTGGATGGTCCATGGATGGTGGCTGATCATTATGTGACAATTCAAAGATGGCGACCAAACTTTGACCCTACGGCTCCAGATGTGTCGGAGGTTGTTGCTTGGGTGAGAGTACCAGAACTATCTATGGAACTGTACCATGCTAAATTTCTCCAGAGGCTTGCAAACCGTATTGGTAGACCTATTCGAATTGACAACCGAACGGAGTCGTATCAGCGTGGAAAATTTGCGCGTATTTGTGTTGAAATTGATCTGACTAAACCTCTGCTGGCTACGTTTCGGTATGGGCGTCGATTGCTTCGACTTCAATATGAGGGATTGCATCTCATTTGTTTCAAATGTGGCTGTTATGGGCATTTAACTCATGAATGTCGGCTGCCAAATGGGGACAAAGGGGAAGAGCCTGCTGAGGAGGTGTTGTCAAAGGTGTATGAGAATCCTGAATCGGCTGTCAACAAAACCAGAATAGAAGTTGAATCGCACTTCGGAGACTGGATGATAGCACAAAAGAAATTTCGTCCTCGCCGCACATTTGGGTCAGCTTCAGGAGGGTTTGGAAATAGTCCAAATAGGGCAGGCTTCTCAAATGGCAAATTGAAAGAGGTTGCTACGGTTTCAACAAAAGAGAGGAACAGCTTTGGTGTACTGCAAGAAGTAGCTGCAGAAGGACAGGGAGAGCCTCAGGTTATGGAAAAGGAGAAGGGGATTGACAATTCGACGAAGACATTTGTTACAACGGAACCTACCCCAGTAGTTGCGGCTAAGACTTTTAAATCTGTTCCAGGGGTTAAGACTACGCCTACAGCGGCAAAGAAGGCTATGAATAACAATCAGGCAAAGAATCAGTCTGTGAAGGAGAAACGACAAATGTCGAAGCCAACTAATACGCAACAGAAACAAAGTCAGATGAATAAGGACCATGCACAGGGAGGGAAAAGCCAGGCACATAAAGGTACGGTACAGAGCATATTGGCAGAAGGGGAAGGAGTTTCGATGGTAGGCCAGAAGGAGAATGGAAAGAATCTTAAAATAAAGCAGACCGACCCTGTTCTGATTAATGACATCAATAATACTGTAATGGAGATTTCAGAATTCTCCAATCCAGGTCACGCTCCATTCTGGGAAAAAGGTGCTGATCCGCGACTTCATCCCCTTTCCCCCTCTAAGAAACCGCCGGATCCAATGGAAATGGAAGGCACAAGGGGACCTTCAGATTCTTGTCTTATGACATCAGGAGGAGGAGGTGTGGAAAAACATCAAGCACTAATAGGGGATAACAAGAACTCCTTATGTAATCCCAGGAATACGGAAGAAGAAGCTTTGAACAGGGAAGTTATCTAAGACTAATTATCCATAATTGTAGTCTTTGCATTATTTATTTTCTGTTACTTCTTCCCGATGAATATTTTAACTTGGAATTGTCAAGGCGCTGCTAGTACTAAGTTCAAAGCTACTATTAAAAATCTGGTCGGTCAACACAAGCCTGACATTCTTGTTCTTTTAGAAACTTGGATTTCCGGTAGGCGTGCGATCTTACTGGCTCGAGCACTAAATTTTTCTAATGTTATACAGGCACCGATGACTGGACACTCAGGTGGCATCTGGGTTTTTTGGCATGATCAGTCTATTCCTATTTCTATCCTGAAGGTGGAACGACAGTTCATACATATGGCTGTAGGTGATCACAATAAACCGGATTGGTTTTTTACTGCTATCTATGGGCATCCAAGAGAACAAATTCGCGAGGAGCTTTGGATCGAGCTGCGCCAGATTGCAGATGCAATGACTTATCCTTGGCTACTGGCTGGGGACTTTAATGTTTTTCTTGAGTCTGATGGAAAATTGGGAGGAGCACCGATTAAAGGATCGAAACAGCTCAGATTCCAAAAATGGATTGAAGATTGTAAATTGCTAGACCTCGGTTTTGTTGGAGCTAAATTCACATGGGTACGCGGAAGGGTTCATGAACGGCTTGATCGTGGACTTGCAAATATGGAATGGCGCTGCAAATTTCCAGAAGCTCGGGTGATCCACCTCCCCCGCTGGAAGTCTGATCACAACCCGCTTCTGATACAACTATGTCCAACGGTAAACTTCTCTCCTGACAGAAGGCTTTTTAGGTTTCAGGCAGCTTGGCAAGCTGATCCGCGGTTTCATGATTTCATCCAGACTAATTGGGATACTCACATACCACTTCCAGAAGCTTGCCAGTTATTTGTTAACAAAGTGAAAATTTGGAATCGAGATGTTTTTGGGATGATTCTCAAACGCAAGAACAGAATTATTCAAAGATTGGGAGGGATTCAGAGAGCTATGGACATCAAAACTAATCCTTTCCTTAGGGAACTGGACAAAGAGCTAAGGTGTGAGCTTGAAAACACTTTAGTTCAGGAGGAAATGCTGTGGATGCAGAAATCGCGCAAAGAATATATTTGCCAGGGTGATCGTAATACGAAGTTTTTTCACGCCTCAACTCTGGTCCGCAGGAAACGAAATCGAATTGAGGCATTACAATCCCCCAGTGGTGAATGGATTACGAAGTCAGATGATATTAAAAGGCTTCTTGTAGATCACTTGGCCAACCTGTTCACTGCGGATATGGAACAGGTTTCTACCAACCACTGTCCTAATTTTTTCTTTCAGATTTCGACAGAAGTTAAGGCTGCCTTGCAAAGTATTCCTACAGACAGAGAGATTCACAGGGCTATGTTTTCTATGGGACCCTTAAAAGCTCCAGGGCCTGATGGTTTACACGCTTTCTTTTACCAGAAGAACTGGAATTTAGTCAAAAATTCAGTTACTCAGTTTATCCAACAAGTTTTTCGTGGTAATTGGTCACCGGCAGATGTTAACCAAACAGCCATAGTGATGATACCCAAGATAGATTGCCCAAAAACACCACAGGATTTCAGGCCGATAAGTTTGTGCAACGTGCCGCTTAAGTTGATTACTAAGATCCTAGCATCTCGGTTCCGCGAGCATATGCCGCATTGGGTATCTCATAATCAAAACAGCTTTGTTCCAGGCCGAAGTATCACAGAGAATATAGTTATTGCTCAAGAGGCTATTCACACAATGAAGTCACGTCGTACAGGGAAAGGTCTTATGGCTATTAAAGTAGATCTTGCCAAAGCTTATGACCGGATAAGTTGGTCATTTGTACGGGAAACTCTGACTCTCCTAAACATCCCGGTTTCAATCGTTGATTTGATTTTGGAGTGTATTAGTACCACTTCTATGCAGGTTATTTGGAATGGAGAAGCTACACCAGCCTTTAGTCCTTCAAGAGGTATCCGACAAGGTGACCCGCTCTCTCCGTATATTTTTGTATTATGCTTAGAAAGATTGGGGCATCTGATTAAGCTGAGCATGGATCAAGGCAGATGGAAATCTATAAGGTTATCCAGAAATGGACCTGATCTCTCCCATTTGTTTTTTGCTGATGATCTGATTCTTTTCTCGGAAGCATCCTTAGGCCAGGCAAATGTTATCATGTCAGTTTTGGATGATTTCTGTGTAATGTCGGGTCAGCAAGTAAGTAAGTCGAAGACACGATTGTATGTATCAAAAAATGTATCCCGTTCTTTGGCCAACGAAATGGCAAGAACACTCGGCATATCCTTGACTTCTAATTTGGGTAAGTACTTGGGGATGCCATTGCTACATGATCGGGTGATGAAACAGACATACTCTTTTATTTTGGAAAAAGTTCAATCTCGACTTCAAGGGTGGTGTGCCGACCAACTATCTTTCATGGGAAGAACAACACTTGCACAAGCTGTTATAGGAGCCCTCCCATCTTATGCCATGCAGACATCTAAATTACCAGTAGGATTATGTGATGAAATTGAAAAAGCTCAAAGAAGCTTCATTTGGGGAGATTCAAACAGGAACCGAAAGCCCCACTTAGTGGCGTGGGATAAAGTATGCCAACCACGCTACACGGGTGGTTTAGGAATTAAAAAGTTACGGGACCAGAATATAGCATTGTTGATGAAGCTAGCTTGGGGACTTCTGACAAATCGTCACTCTCTTTGGGCCAAGGTACTATGGGGTAAATATATCAAACAAGATGTAGACATGCCTGAAATATCTTGCAAGAAATCAAGCTCTCCTCTATGGAAAGCGATAGTCTCTTTGTGGCCAACTATGATTCGGGGTATAAAGTGGAGAGTAGGAAATGGATCTTCTATAAGGTTCTGGGATGATGCCTGGTTGGGCAATATTACAAGTATTCGTGAAGTGGTCGACACTCCAATTCCTGAGTCCATTACCAACATGACTGTTTGTGAGGCTGTGGATCAGAACCAGATTTGGAACTGGGAATTATTAAATGCCTATTTGACTGATGATATAGCTCTTCAACTTGCAGGCACTCCCGTACCTACACCGAATGGCAACCCGGATAGCTTTTTCTGGGCTGGTACTCCGACTGGGAAATTTAGTACTCGATCAGCCTACAGCTTACTTCAGCCAAATCCGAACAGCAATAGAGCCAATATATGGGAAGCTTTGTGGAGGTGGCAAGGGCCCCAACGGCTAAAGCGAATTGCTTGGTTAGCCTCACATGGACGTCTTCTTACTAATGCTATGAGAGTGCATCGACATATGACACAAATTGGGAGTTGCCCATGCTGCTTGGTAAGGGAAGAAACGATCCTTCATGCATTACGGGACTGCAATAAAATCAAAAATGTTTGGACCAATCTTCTCAGGGACTCTGGAGTTAATTGTTCTGACTTTTTCTCTTGTCACCTTGATGGATGGTTTCGTTTTAATCTGGCTAAGAGTGGTAATTGGATGTCCATTTTCCTTGTTGCTATTAATGCCATTTGGGAAGGTCGGAATCAGATTGTGTGGGGAGAGGATGGACGAGAACCTGTTCAATCTTGGATTAAAATAATCAACAGACATAATCTGATTCAGGAGAGCATAAGAGCTACGAACAGGCTAAAGATCAATTCAACCAGATGTGAGGTACTTATTGGATGGGAGAAACCTGCGGGTAACTGGATAAAACTCAATACGGATGGGGCTATGCGAGCATCTATCAAACGTGCAGCAGCAGGAGGAATTTTCAGGGATAGTTCAGGCAATTGGAAGGCTGGTTTTAGCAGCAATATTGGGCAGTGCTCCAGTATAGAGGCTGAATTGTGGGGAGTTTTACATGGCCTACGATGTGCACGACAACTCGGTTTCAATAATATTGTCCTAGAAACCGACTCAAAAATTGTTGAAGGATACCTGAATCAGCATGCGATGACAGGTGATAACCTGAACCCACTTTTAGTACAAATATTACAGGAATTGCAGGGTGGAATACAGGTGCGTGTTATTCATGTCTATAGAGAAGCCAACAGATGTGCAGACCATCTGGCCAATATGGGTTTTGACATACCCTTCGGATGCCACGTTTTTACTGATCCGCCTGCCTCTATCCGACAGCTTATTCTTGATGATATTAGTGATGTTGCTTTTCCTAGATTGATCACTGTTAGTACTGCTGTGAGTAATGAAGATGTTATAGCTGACAGTGTAAGGACAAATATTGCGATATCTCAAACGTCAAGGGGGGAGATTTCCACCCCGAGGTACTCTTCCCCTCCCACGGGTTTTTCCCACGGGTTTTCTTGTGGTAGGGGTTTAATGAGGCCGGCGGTCGCAACCTCACAAGAGGCCGAGAGGGGTCCTTACACCGAGTAAGGTTGTATTTGGCCATTTTCCTTAATATATAGGGCGTTGCCCTCCAATTCACCAAAAAAAAAAACTGTGTATAAAAGTTCTTCTTACTCATTTTTTTATTACAATTTTTGGATATCAAAAAATGAACACTGTCGAACTCTTCTTAAAGATTATTTTTAATATGACGCTTCTATCATTAGGTAGTAGTTGTGTTCTTTGGATGAAATTCAAAGATTCCTCTTTGAATTCTTGAACAAATAACATTTTATTATTTAATGTCAAATAATAATTTTTTGATAAGTATTAATGTCAACTAATCTATCGCGTTTAGTTGATAAATTTAAAAGTCAAAAGCACTCTATGTGAAGCTCTCTACGGATAACTCCACGCGTGGATCTGAATAAACCCATGGATTTAATATTAAATTTGCACATGTTTGAAGAGACAAGATGCGCGTCCCTATCGATGGCAGCAATAAAAATAAAATATTTCAAATGTCTTTCACGATTCCTCTAAATAAATATCTTCCACAAACTCATATGCGAGAAATATAAAACTATTGACAAGCACATGCAAACGACTGGTTCAATGTAAGGACCACAATACCCACCACTTCGAATTTTTTTTTTGAACAGTATAATTTATTGATCGCCCAAACAGGCCCACTTTGAATTTTGTTAATGATTCAACTTGCTAATTCAAGAATTGTGATGATTAATTTTATCATCAAGTCATGTTTTTGTTTTAAGCAGTTAGAACTCGCAGATATTCAATATTAATTTTAATTCAAAAATTATCGATTAAACCCGATGAATTTATTATTGGGTCACACCACAAAACACTTCTTCTCCACCTGTGTTTCACGAAATCCATGGAGATTATATAAAACCCTAAAGCTAAATATAAGTGAACTGCAAGTTGTCGTCTGACTTTGTCACTAGAATAATGATGCTTAATTAGATCTTGCTTTACCTGTGGCCTATTAAGTTGTAATTATAATATTGCTTAATTTTCAATAGTTGGTTACTAAAGTAACACATGTTGATTGTGGTCCCACCATCGAACCACAACATGTTTCTGCGACCAAGTCGCCGGTAAAGACGAACCATAAATGTTATTAAATTAGCAGTTGTAAATTACACTTTTGCCTCGGTGCAATCCCAAGTTATCGTTACAATAATTTAGGCTTTCTTAAACTATGTTTCTATAAAATATGTAAAAAAGTATATTGTTAAAAATATTGGAAATTTTTATGGAAATTTAACAATAATTTTTTTAAAAAGTATTAGTTATTACGTTAGATAAGTCATACAATTTTATATTAATTTTAGAAAAATCATAAATATAAAGAGTATCACTTTAATTTATGTAATATTTTACTACAACTACACAATCGACAAGTTGTGATTAGCTTTCCCAAAAAAATAAAGTAATGATTCTCGTGTATTATATTGGCCCATATATATCGCTGTACGCAACCAAATGCTTATTCATTTGAAGATAAATTTTTTGAAATTTTTATATGTTTCCTCTTTTGGGAACCGTTCTTTCTAAAACCAGACATTGGATATCTATAATATTAATCCATGCGTTGATTACGTGTCTCGTCGTCCACCACTTCGAAAGAAATTGGAAAAAAGGATTCACGAAAATAAAACTTGGAAAACCGATAGGTTTAAATATAGGAGAAACGATATGTCAATGACAATGAGTGCCATAGCACATGGTCGAAATTATTTAAAATAGGAGAAAGTGAAGACTTGATCTATCTTTGAATTCTCCTGAAAAAAGAAATATCATCTGCCGGCTTTGATTAGGAAAATAAAATGATTAAAATAATGTTTGTCCAATGAAACTATTATTGATACGCCTTTCAAAAAATCTATGATTGATATGCATAAAATAAAGTATTATTACTCATGATGATTTTGTTTGTAAAAAATATTAAAAAAATTAACATCAACTAATCTTATCAGTCCGTTGTCGATTTAAGGCAAACCATCAAGCCCGGTCAATTATTTTATTCATTTGGATGCAATTACATTCCCAAAATCCTATATCGATAAATTAATTAAATTAAAAATTTATTTATCGATTCATATGAAGTCTTAAGTGGTTCGGTTAATTTTATGGAAAAGAAAATAAATTATAGTTGATAAGGCCGAAAGGAAAAGAAAAAAAAAACAAAGGAAGTGTAAAAAGTTGAAGGTGACACGTGACGGTGAGGCGGTAACGCCTGGCTAACGGCATCTATATACTCTCTCTCTCTCTCTCTCTCTCTCTCTCTCTCTCTCTCTCTCTCTC